>JASVEL010007480.1:0-46947 GCA_032618575.1 Nicotiana noctiflora
GGTCTCCAGACCCGCAATAGTGACCAAACAGGACCAGTATACATGGTCCACAACAATAGTATCCCCTACTTGGGTAGATACATGCACTGGCAGCTCAAGACACCCTCAGGTCGTGCCCAAATGAGGAGAAAAATATGTAGAGACATAAGAATAAGTAGAACCAGGATCGAACAACACTAAGGCATCTCTGTGGCAGACTGAAATAATATCTGTAATGACAGCATCAGAAGCAATGGCCTCAGATCAGCCCTGAAGAGCATAGCATCTTGCATGTCCACCTGATCGGCCTCCCCCTCAAGGGCGACCCCTAGCTGACTGACCCTCACCCTTGGCTGGCGGGGCGGGTGCTAAAGTAGAAGGACCAGATGACAAGGGCTGCCCCCTCTGTTGATAAAACCTGGAAACAAGACGGGGACGTTCTCTACGGTTGTGCCCAAACTCTCTGCACTCGTAGCAACTACCCGGTGCTGGGGGCTGAGACAGATAAGGACCCCTGGCGCTGGAGTTGCCAGCTGATGAACCAGGCCTAGAAGAACCCTGGGCAGATGGGGCCTGTGAAGAACTCTAAGCTGGCATGGCATTGAGAGATGGTTGACTCTGGTGCGAACCTTGATAACCCTGGCTAGAAGACCACCTACGTCGATCTGAACGGCTCGACTGCGAAGATCTAAAAGTGCGACCTCGGCTCTGCTGACTCTGGCCTCTAGTCTGAGTGCCACTGGAACTAGCTGAACCTCGAGGCCTCTTGGCCTCCCTCTCATCCCGCTCTCTACGACGATCTATCTCTATGTCGCGAGCGATATCCACAGCATCCTCAAATGTACGGCTCAAGACCCTCTCCCGACTCATCAGAATACGAATAGGATAAATGAGGTCGTCCACAAAGCGTCTTATCCTCTCTTTGTCGGAAGGAACCAACCACGGTGCATATCTAGACAACTCTATAAATCTGATCTCATACTCTGACATTGACATGTCCCCCTGACGGAGACCCTCAAACTGCCTACGCATCTCCTCTCTCTGAGATCGAGGCACCCACTTCTCCAAGAACATAGTGGAGAACTCTGGCCATGATAGTGGTGGTGCCCCAACAGGCCTGCAGTGCTTATAAGCCTCCCACCAAGCAAAGACTAGCCCCTAAAACTGAAAGGTAGTGAAAGATACACTACTGGACTCCAAGATCCCTGCCGTATGGAGCATCTGATGGCACTTGTCCAGAAAACCTTGGGCGTCCTCGCTCGGAGCACCAGTGAACACTGGAGGATATAATTTGGTGAACCTCTCGAGACGACGCTGCTCATCGTCCATCATAGTTGGGACCCTGTCCCCCTGAATCCGATCTGCTGGCTGAACTGGAACCACAGGCGGAACTGGAGGAGCCTCTGGTGTCTGCAAGCTCTGCACTGCTGGCTCTAGAGTGCGTGATGCGGGGGTCTGATGACCACCCCCGATCCCTGATGCAGCTGCTGCGGTAGTAACTGAAACTGCCTGTGCCAGGCCAATACAAACTGCTAGTATCTGAGCCGGGGTCTCTTGTAGACCCAGAATGACAATGGGTACAGCTGGTGCCTGAACTGGTGGTGTTGGGGCCTCAGCAACTGGAGGCTGTGGGCCAGCTGGTACTGCATCAGCTGCCCTACCTCCGCCACAACCACGGCCGCGTCCACGGCCTCTAGCAGGTGGTAGTGGTGGTCGTCCTCCTCGTCCGAAAGCTCGAGTTCTCGCCATCTGCGAGAGAATAGAATGTCAAAGTTCAGTTCAAGTCAAAAGTAATCGCACGATGAGAATTCCAAGAATTTGAAACTTTCCTAAAGGTTTGCAGCCTCCCGAGGATAAGTACAGGCGTCTCCGTACCAATCCACGAGACTCTACCAACCGGCTCATGACTCGCGAGACCTATTAACCTAGGCTCTGATACCAACTTGTCACGACCCAACCCCTGGTCGTGATGGCGCCCAACACAATGTTAGGCAAGCCCGACCATATTATCTCTCAAACCAGCCAATTATTAATTCCAATTAATCAAGTTAACTTAAACAACAGTGTTCATATCAAAATAATAAATGTGATAGTAGAAACATACAAAATACGGTCCCAACCAGAACGTGGTTTCACAAGTTTAAGCCTCTACAGAACAAACATCCTAGTACAAATAAGTCTAAGAAAAATGAAAGCAACAAAATGAAAAGGAAGGAGAAAACAGGTTTTGCGGACGCCGGCAGCTACCTCGTAGTCTCCGCAAAAGTGGATATGAGTAAGCAACTACAACGACTCAACTGATCTCGGGTACCTGTGAATCTGCACAAAAAGTGCAGGGGAGTGGGGTGAGTATATTTCAACTCAGTGAGTAATAATAATAAATAATAACTGAAAATAAGAACTCATGTACTATCACTAAACAGTTCTAAGGCAAACCCCCCCACAGGTAAGTCATCACTACAGTGAGTACTCTAATCTCCAGTCCATATCTATCTCAACAAGGTCCCACACTGACCAGAACCTCACTCGTACCGCTATGGTGTACAGCCATCTCAATGTATGAAGATATATACATATGTCTATAATGTATAAGTATTATAAGTATGTATAAGGATATGAATAAGTATAATGCTGCGGCACGCAGCCCGCTCCAATACATATACCGCTGCGGCGCGTAGCCCGCTCCATTTAACGTCGACGTTGCTCACTGGGGGTGTATACAGACTTTGGAGGGGCTCCCTATGTCCAAGCACTATGACTTCGGCGTGCAGCCCGATCCACACACATATTACTGCGGCGTGCAATCCGATCCAATATATATATATATATATATATATATATATATATATATATATATATATATATATATATATATATATATATACATATATATATATATATATATATATATATATATATATATATATATATATATACATATATAACTATACTGCTGCGGCGTGCAGCCCGATCCCAAAATACACTCCAGCGCTCACTGAGAATATGTGCAGACTCGGACTCCGAAGGGGCTCCTACAACACAAGCGCAATAGTACTGCGGCGTGCAGTCCGATCCTCATGTATATATTACTGCGGTGTGCAGTCCGATCGAACACGTATACTGCTACGGCATGCAGCCCGATCCAATACATACATTGCTGTGATGTTGAACCCGATCCAACATATACTGCTGTGGCGTGCAACCCGATCCAATATAGGTATATATATATATATATATATATATATATATATATATATATATATATATATATATATATATATATATACATACATATATATATGTATATGTATAATACTCCTTGAAATGGCCCTGTCCCAATTAGTATAGGATTTGCCTTTCAGGCCCACTCAGCTAAATCAGGGAATTTCCACCCTAATAATCTATCTCTCACAGTACACATCTATTACTAGCTCTTAATATGCTATTCAGCTAATTCTACGGCTGAGTGTAAGTTTCCAACAGGATATAAGGGTCACCTACCTCTACACGTCCCCTAATGCTCTACAGATCGACTCAAGGCCCCAAACATGGCTATTAGCCCAATTACACAGTTATAATCTCATTATCAGTCATAATACACAATATACTATTAGCCGGGAAGGACCAAGTCCAATTTCCCAACCACAATGTCACCACGCCCATCACAAGACGCGTGTCTCATCTCAACATAGCACTGTGAAGTGCTAGTACGGGGTTTCAAACCCTGAGTACATTATTTACTATCAACACTCACCTCGACCTGGTAGAAGCCTTAGTCCGCCTTGCGCTTGCCTCGCAAATCAATCTCCTCGGATGCCAAATCTGCTCCAAAATCAATGAGAATACATCAGTATATGCTAATTCATGCAACCCATTCGAAATAACTTAAATTGTATCAAAACCAACAAAGTTGTCAAAACCCGACTTTTGGTACACTTCTCGAAAATTTACAAAAGTTACATATTCAGAATCATCGTCTCAATACGAGTCTATGCATATAAAGTTTTCCAAAATCGGACTCTGTTTGCTCATTCGAATCGACATTTTTACCAAAGCCCTGGCTTAGGCTAAATTCCCCCATTATTTCTTCCAATTTCAACAAAATAGAGGAGGATTTCAAGATAAAAACGCGTAAATGAACCATAAAACTCACCTCCGATGATAAACCGATGAACTCCCAGCAATTTCCCGTCCAAATCGCCCAATTTGCCTCTTAAAACCAAGCCCTAATGTTTTTATGACTTATGAAATATTTCCCTTCTGTTATTTTTATGATAGGCGTGATTTCCGCTTCTGCGGTTCCTGACTCGCACCTGCATGTCCGCTTCTGCGGTCAAACGGCCGCTTCTGCGATTCCATACCAAGCCGCCCAGTTCTGCTTCTGCGGTCCAGGTCTCACACCTACGAGACCGCATATGCAGACTGGGATCCGCTTCTGCGAAGCTCCCCGACCTGGCCATCCTCCGCTCCTGTGATCCTGGGCTCGCTTCTGCGAGCCCACCCCTGCGCATCCTGGGCCACTTCTGCAGAACTTCCCAGCTAGCCCAAAACTCGCTCCTGCAAGATTAAATCCGCCCCTACGCTTCCACTTCCGCGGTCTCCCACCTGGAGAAGCGAAAATAGCATAAGCCAAAAAATCCAGACCTGCAAAAATCTCTAAATTCCTCCGTTTAACCTCCCGAAACCACCCCGGGACCGAACGAAAGCCACAAACATACTCTGTAGCAACATACGAACTTGCTCCAATGATAAAAACACATAATTTAACACGGAAAAACATCAAATTCAAGCAATTCAAGCCTAAGTTTCCATTCAAACTTCCGCAACCGACATTCAATCAAAAACCCGACCAGACGACCTCCGAATGACCTGAAACTTTGCAGACACATCCAAAATCACCTGACGGAGCTATTGCAACTGTCAAAATTCCATTCTGACTCCCGGATCAAAATCTCACCTATCGATCGAATATCGCTCGAATTCAACTTTAGCCAATTCAAGCCTAAAACTACATCGGACCTCCAAATTCACTTCCGATCACTCTCCTAGCTCATAAATGACCTCCCGGAGCTGACTGAATCATCAGAATTCGATTTCGAGCTCTCTAACTCACAAGTCAACATCCAACTGACTTTTCTCAACTAATCCTTCTTCTAAGAGACTATTTGTCTAAATTTCAACCAAATTCAACCCGGATTGACTCAAACTTACCCAACATGTATATTGCAAGATTAACAAGCATATAACGGGGATAACGGGGTTATAACTCGCATGATGACAGGCCAGGTCATCACACAGACAGAAATGATACATGTAATCATTGTATTGGAGGCAACTGCATCACGCATGTCAGGAAATTCATATAATCGTGCATGGCCTCCACTGGATCACTCCTTGCCTCTAGGGCGACTACGAGAAGACTTACCTCCACCTCTACTAGCCTGAGATGGTGCTGAAGAGGAGGGATGATCCCTCTGCTGAGCCTTGTCCCTACAAAGTCGAGGGCACTACCTCCTCATGTGGCCAAACTCGCCACACTCAAAACAGCTACCTGGTGCTGGAGAAGGGGATTGAAGGGAACCCCTTGCCGCAAATGAACCCTGGGCTGAAGAAGTAGTAGGTGCTGCACTCTGGGCTGGGAGAGCATTAAGTGAAGACTCGCGCTGCTGGAATCCCTGTCGACCACGACCAGAAGAAGCTCTGCTCTGCTTAGGGCGGCCTGAATAAGAAGGTCTAGATGAGCGACCTCTACCCTACTGAAAATGCCCTCTAGATAGAGCACCGCTGAAGCTACCAGAACCTCGAGGCCTCTTGGCCTCCATCTCCTCCCGCTCCCGGCAACGATCCGCCTCAATGGAGCGTGCCATATCCACAACCTGCTCAAAAGATGATGATAGAACTCTCTCTCTGGTCATAAGAATGTGAATAGAGTAGTTGAGGCCATCAATGAACCTCATAATCCTATCCCGATCAGTTGGGATCATCCATGTGGCATGCCTAGCCAACTGTGTATATCTCAGCTCATACTGGGTCACTGACATGTCGCCCTGTACCAACCACTCAAACTGGCGATGAAGCTCCTCGCGACGGGACTGATGTACATACTTCTCCAAGAAGAGAGTGAAAAACTGCTGCCAGGTAAGAGGTGCTGCTCCCGCAGGCCTACGCCTCTCAAACTCCTCCCACCAATCGAACGCTGGACTAGTAAACTAAAAAGTAGTGAATGAAACTCCGCTGGACTCAAGAATACCAGCTGTACGTATCATCCTATGGCACTTATCTAAGAAACCCTGGGCATCCTCACCCTCCGTACCACTGAAATAGGGTGGCTGGAGTCTTCCAAATCTCTCTAGACGACATTGCTCATCGTCGGGCATAACCTGAACCATATGCTCTGGAGCTGGTGCAGCTGGAGGAACAACTGGTGCAACCACCTGAGCGGGGACCCCCTTCGGCGTCTGAAGTCTTGGAACCACCTGCTTAGGTGTGCAAGCTGCAGGGGTCTGTTGACCACCCCCTGTCTGGAATGTCGTTGCAGTAGCGGTAGCTGATACTACCTGAGCCAAATCGGAACACACTGATAATATTTGGGCCAGAGTCTCCTGAAGACCAGGAATGGCAATAGACACCGTCTGGGCCTGAGCTGGGGCTGCTGGAGCATCAACCACTGGGGGCTGCTCCTGAATAGGTACAACGGGCGGGTCAGCTGGCACTGCCTCAGCTGCCCTACCTCTACCTCGACCACGGCTGCGCCCACGGCCTCTAGCAGGTGGAAATGGAGGTCGTCCACCTCGTCCTGAAGCTCGAGTTCTCGCCAACTGCGAGAGAATAAAATATAGAAGTTTAGTTCTCAGAACAACAAGATCGCACGACAAAGTTCAAGAAATGTGAAGTGTTTCCTAAAGGTTCGCAGCCTCCCGAGGATAAGTACACGCATCCCCGTACCAATCCACAAAACTCTACCAACCGGCTCAAGACTCATGAGATCTAGTAACCTAGGCTCTAATACCAACTTGTCACAACCCCAAAACCAGTCGGGATAGAGCCCAGCACACTGCTAGGCCAGCCCGACCAATCAATAGAATTTACGGAGCTATTAGCTCACTTTTAACCATTTTAGACATAAGCAAAGATAGAACAACTGTAATAGAAGTACCAAGTATGTGGATCACGTCCCAAAGACAATAACAACCCCCCAAAGACCAATGGGTCAAGAGTCAAGAGCTCTAAAGAGTATACAAGTGCAATAGTGTCTACATCAATACTCAGTGCGGAAATAGAGAACAACAAGAATAAAAGTAAGCTGGAAGGGGAGTCAGGTCCTGCGGACACGGTAGCTACCTTGACTATCCCGGAAGTATCTCCAAGCAGCTACTGGGTTAGGGCTGTTGTGATGTACCTGGATCTGCACACAAGGTGCAGTGAGTAAAGTGAGTACTTCCAAACTTAGTGGCAATGAACAAGGGTACGACAGCGAAGATAATAAATCACAATATAGCACTATGTAAAGCTGTAATCAAATACCCTGCAACAGTATAAATATCAAAAGTATCTGTACCAGCAAGTACCAGCAAAACAGTATAACAGCTATCAGATGTAGCTAAATGCAATGCAATGCATGAAATGACCGCTACGACACGTAGCCCGATCCAATTTGGGTACCCGTGCTCACTATGGGGGTTTAGACTCCGGAGGTGCTCCTACAGCCCAAGCACAATATCATGAATACGCTGCGGCGTGCAGCCCAATCCACTACCAGTCAGCTAATATGCAAATGCAGCCTCACAGGCTCAAAAGTAGTTTTTGAAAACTCTTTTTATCATTTTTCAGTAGAAAATAGTATATTAGAAGTTCCAGAGTTTGGAAAACCATAATGATAGTAATAGCTCAGGACTGGTAGTAAAAGTAGCATGTCAATATCATAGAAACAATGATAACGGTCCTCGCAGGATCCCAATAATTGGCTCACAACCCATAAATATACACAACCATCCAAGAAGGAGGTTCACTGGCTCAAGAATACCCAATAACACAGTATAATATCAACAGGTCGGACTAAGCCATAGTCCTCATTCACATTCGACCCCGCACTCACATGAGAGTATGTGTCTCGCTGCAATACAACATCACAAAGTGGTATACCGGGGTTTCGAACCCGTTGGTCATCACCCACACCCATTACTCACCTCGACTCGGCTCGACGACTAATCCGCGATGCCCTTGCCAGAGAATCAACCTCCACAGGCATAGAATCTGATCAAATGTAGTAGAAATACATCAAAATAGGCCAATGGGATGTTACCCAGTCAAAGAAATTCAAATTACACTAAAAAACTACAAAGTTGCCAAAACCTGACTTTTGGTATGCTTCTCGGAAAATTATGAAAGTCACATATTCGGAATCCTCGTCTCAACACGTGTCCATGCATATAAAATTTACCAAAATCGAACTCCATTTGCCCATTCAAATCATTGATTTTCCATAATCTAGGCCTATGGCTAAGATCCCCATTAATCTTCCATTAACAGTGAAATACTCGAATATTCCGTGATAAAATAACATAATTAGGCCATAAAACTTACCTCTGATGAATGCCCGATGAACTCCCAACAATTTCCCGTGAGTTTCTTTCTCTAAGACTCAACAATGGTGTTTTTATAAATGAAACCCGTGACTGGACTGTTTTGGAATTTAATTTTCTGCCAGACCATTTTACCCTACGCGTTCGGGTTACTTTGCACACGTTTGCGATGAACAAATGCGGCAGCCGTCGATCTTCCTCTACGCGTTCGCGATGAATAACATATCAACATGCCATTTTTCCTCTACGCGAATGCGTACCATGAGACGCAATCGCGATGCTTTATTTTTCCTTCCTACGCGAACGCGACACCTTCGACCGCGAACGCGATGACCAAACATGCCTTGCCTACGCAAACGCATCCTGAACCACGTGAACGCGAAGGCTTAGCATTTCCTGCACAGAATCTGCAATTTTTGCAGATCTTTCTAAGTTCCAAATGCCCGGAAGAAGGTTTGAATTCACCCCGAGGCCCTCGGGACCCCAACAAAAACCACCAATATACTCCATAACACGATACAAACTTGTTCAAATCCTAAAAACGCGCCCTTAAACATGGAAAACATTGAATCCAAGCGAATTCAAGCCCAAGTTTTCATTTAAACTTCCGCAACCAACATCCGATCAAAAACCTGACCAAACAACGTCCGAATGACCTGAAAATTTGCAGACATATCCAAAATCACATAACGAAGCTACAAAAATTGTCGGAATTCCATTCCGACTTTCTGATCAAAATCTCGCCTGCCATTCGGATTTCGCCAAAATTCAACCTTAGCCAATTCAAGCCTATTTCTTCACTGGACCTCCAAATTCAATTTCGATAGCTCCCCTAAGTCACAAATCACCTCCCGGAACTAATCAAATCATCAAAATCCGATTCCGAGCCCTCTAACTAAATAGTCAACTCTAGGTTGACTTTCCATATTCAAGCTTCCTTTCAAAAGCTATTTGCCTCATTTTCAACCAGAATCACTCCTAAATCACCCGATAGACTCTAACACCGATATAAAAGCATGAAAAATATAAATGCAAGGTAACGGGATGGTCATTCCCGTGACGACGGGTCGGGTCGTCACAATAGAACGGAAAGCCATTTCTGTGATAGTGGCAATACAAATCACAGAATTCCAACGAACTCAAAATTATAGTGCAAATTACACAACTTACTATTTTTTTAATGAAAACAATGCAATAATATAGTTAGGAAGAAAGGATAGTTTTGGGAGTGATGTGTGTAAAAACCTGAGTGCCGAAATAAGGCAAAGCCTCTGGAATTTATAGACCAGTGATTTTTGCCTGAACATGTTCGAACATACATGTTCAGGAATGGAGTTCAACAAACATAATTGTTGGGTTCTTTTTCTGTTAAGAGACACGACTATTAAATTATTTTTAATTTAAAAAATAATAATAATAGAAGGAAACTGTTAATTAATTAAAATTAATTAATTTGGATTAGGTCCAAAAAATTAATCTTATCGATCATTTAACCAAATCCAAATCCAAAGCCGAAGCCGAGCCGAGCGACAACGATGGCGCAAGGGGTTTCCCTTCTTCTCAACATTTTGAGAGGTAGAGAATGTGTTTCTCAATATAAACACATATTAGATGATTTCCCCATCCAATGAGGGACAATCCACTTTGCAAGACTTTAATAAATTTGAATTTTTTGTTTCTCTCCAAAAATTATTTCCTCCATTTCCCTTTCACTCCACTTAATTTAAGATAATTTATGTCTTTAAATTCCAAAAATTCCCCACATGAATGGGGAATGGCCCAAAAGAAGAGTATATGCATAAAAACTGTGTGATTTGCAATTAAGGATTAGCTGCATTTGGATAAGTAGGTTTCCCTTTGAACTTTCCATAGTGAACTTATGTCAGATATACTAGGTCAATCGGTAGATTTGATATCTTTGAACCATCGAGCTTTGGTGTATATCTAGATAACATAAGTCACACAATTAAACCCTAAACGTCTTTAATTCTCATTGTTATGTTCGTTTCAGCCATGAACACCTCCTGGTTTCATAAGTGTATAGAGAATTTGGCCTTGGTAACTTCTCCTTGAAGTGGCTTACACTTCACACTGACATAGGTGATTTCTAAGTTGTAATCCCGGAGATTACATTTTCTTATAATTCCTGTATCAGATTTAGATAATCATTAAAAAGCTTTAACCGTTTTATCCTTGTTCCCTAACATTGTCCTTTCATGAGAATGGATAAAAAAAAATTTATTTTATTTTTGACAATGTTCCATTGTCTTACATAACTTTATTTGATCTCCTTGAACCTAGATCTTGGGATCTCCAGTCTTCTAGGTAGAGTTACCGTTATGATTGACTTTTCATCGGCCACCGACCCATTTCCTTTGTTGTGTACTCAACTGCTTCTCTAGTAAGGCCTTTTGTAAGTGGATACGACATATTTTCCTTTGACTTTATGAAGTCAATTGAAATGATTCCTCTAGATATCAGTTGTCTACCGGTTTTATATCTTCGTCTTATATGACGACTCTTACCGTTATACATAGCATTCTTTGCCCTTCCTATAGCTGATTGACTATCACACTGAATGCAAATAGGTGTCAGTGGTTTGGTCTAAAATGGAATATCTTCCAAAAAATTCCGAAGTTATTCAGCTTCTTCACCGGCTTTATCGAAAGCTATGAACTCAGCTTCCATCGTTGAGTGAGTTATACAAGTTTGTTTGGATGATTTCCAAGACATAGCTCCTCCTCTAAGAGTGAAAATGTATCCACTTGTGGATTTTGATTCATGTGAGCCGGTGATCCAATTTGCTTCACAATATCCTTCAATTACCAATGGGTATTTGTTTGCAACACATAATCTTGAGTATATTATAGATACCCAAGACACGTTTCATTGCCATCCAATGAGTTTGATCTGGATTATGCGTGTACCGACTCAACTTACTGATAGCACATGCTATATCAGATCGTGTGCAATTCATGATATACATTAAACATCCTAAAACTCGAGTATAATCCAGCTGAGACTTGCTTTCACCTTTGTTCTTCTTTAACAGAAGATTCACATCAATAGGAGATTTTGAAACTCTAAAATTTAAGTGCTTGATTCTTTCAAGAACTGATTTGATATAATGAGATTGTGATAGTGCAAGACCTTGAGGAGTTCTATGGATCTTTATTCCCAAGATTATATCAGCAACTCCTATGTCTTTCATATCAAATTTCCCACTTAACATATGCTTTGTGGCATTAATGTAAGCAATGTCATTACTCATTATCAACATATCATCTACATATAGACAAACAATGACTATATTTTCCTTCAAATCTCACCAGGCCACTCTAAATTTCAAATATAGGGTTGGGGTCATCTTGTTTAGGGTTTCAAGTCTTCTGTTGGTTTCCAATTATTGTTATATGTCTATTTTTGGAAAAAATAGATATATAACACTAATTGGAAATCAAAATCGAGATTATCCAAGTCGAAGGACAAAAATCAGTAAGTTTCCGTTCGATTTGGTTTTGATTTTGTTCAGTACTTGTTTTAGCTTTTAGTTTCATTTTGTTTGATTGTTTAAATATATTTTGAATCCGCCTTGATACATGTTTCGGTGTTTTAGTTTATGATTCTTTACTATATGTTCTATTATGATTTTAGGTATTAGTTCGATTCAGGTTTTAATAAATTGTTCTGTTTAATTGACTTAGGTAGATAAATTGAATTCTTATGTCTATATGTTTTTCTTGGAATTGTTTCATATTCATTTCAGTTCATAATATTGCTTTAGTTTCAATACTTAGTTGTTTATTAGCTGTTAATTTTATACTAGTGTTAATTAGTATTAATTAAAATAGTGATAAAAGTAGTTTGTTTGGATATAGCTGAATATATTATCATCTTAGTTAACTCTAGTTGTTTTGGCCAAGGGTAGGGGGTATGTTTAGTTATCTGTGGTTAGTAATTCTAAGGGTTGGTTAGTGGTGTTTTAGGTATCAAAAATGGCGTGTTTTTCAAATTTGTAATTATAGAATACAAGTAAGGGTACTATAGGCATTTACAATGGTATAGGAATAGGGTAGATGAAGGCAGAACCTTCCAGAACATTCCAAATAGGATCTTAGTGTAAGTATTAATAATTATGGTGGTAGTAACTTGAGTTGAAAGTCAGGAAATTGTAACGATCCGACCTGTCGTTGCGGGAGTTACCACCCCATTTTCCCCATTTTATGCTTTTATATGTTTCATTATATGTGTTTGGAGAATTCAAAGTAAATCAGGTAGAATTCGATTAGAAATGAGACAATAAATCTCTTCATGAGAAGGTTAGTTTGGATATAGTCAACCGAATGTTGACTTGAGTTAGAAGGCTCAAAATGGACTTCTGATGTTTCGAATAGTTTTGAGGGATGATTTATGACTTAGGAGAACAATCGAAATTGAATTCGGTGGTCCGGTGTAGAATTAGGCTTGAATTGGCTAAGGTTGGATTTTGGCGAATTCCGAATGGTAGGTGAGATTTTGATCCGATGGTCAGAATGGAATTTTGAGAGTTTTAGTAGCTTCGTTAGATGATTTTAGATATGCGTGCAAAATTTCAAATCATTCAGAGGTGTTTAGGTCGGGTTTTAGATCAAATGCAAGTTTCGGAAGTTTTAGTTTAACTTAGGCTTAAATCAGTGATAATTCAATGATTTTCATGTTTATGATGGTGTTTTTATGTTGCGAGCAAGTTTGAATGAAGTAATAGAACATATATGTGCATTTGGTTGAGGTCCTGAGGGTCTCAGGGTGAATTCGGATGGCCAACGGGCAATTTAGAGCATGTTTAATGCAGTAGAAAATTGCAGAGAATTTTTACTCTATGTGATCGCATAGAAAATTGCAGAGGATTTTTACTCTATGTGATTGCATAGACATGTCTGCGATCGCATAAAGGTTTCTGAGGGGGTGTAGACTTTTCACTATGTGATCACGTGAAGGAGTGTGCGATCGCGTAGGTTTGAGACTTAGAACAATGCGTTCGCACAAGGTTATCTGCGATCGCGTAGGAGAGGAAAAGAGTTCTCTGCGATCGCATGGGTTGTTCTACGATCGCGTAGAAGGAATTTTTGGAGGCTTGATATTTGTACTATGTGATCGCATCAGTGGTATTACGATCGCATAGAAGAAAACTTGGGCGGACAGAATAGTTTAACGGGTTATTTCAGCCACAAAACCCACCATGTTTTCACCATTTTTACATCGCCTTGAGAGTTTTTTGATCGATTTTGATGTGGATTTCGACGGGAAGTGATGGGAGGTAAGTCTCGTGTCCTAGAAACATCATTTAACTAAAGCTTTATCCCTTACTTGTCTAAAATTGGGTAGAAATTATGAAGAACTAGTGTTTTGTTTTGCAAATGAATTTTTGGGATTTGAAAGACCATTTGAACTCCGTTTTTTATAAAGTTTACATGTACGGACTTGTGGCGAGACGAGGAATCCGTTGGTGTGATTTTTGAAATTTTTGAGAAGTGGGCTCGGGGATCGGGTTTTACCACCTTCGTGAATTATTATACTTTTCGAGTATTTTTGATTGGGTTATGTTTATTTGACCCATATTTATGTATTCGCTGTGGTTTTGACTAGATTCAACGCATGAGGAGGTCAATTCGAAAGGAAAAGGCATTGCGGATGAGTCCACGGCCGATTAAAGGTGAGTAGTTGGTGTATATGATGGACTGAGGGTTTGAAACCCCGACTTATCACATTATGACGCTATTTAGGGTGTGACTCGCATACCATGGCAGGTGCGGGATTGGTTATGACTGGGGATTGTGACTTGGTCCACCTCAAACAAGAATAATGCTATATTGGCGATTGAAACACATCCTGTGTTGAATATATCTGGGCTTTATGCCATGTTTGGGGCCTTGTGCCGACTTGTAGTATCCTTAGGGGATAAATATCAATGTGATAGCATGATTTGTAAAATCATTGATCTCAGTCCTGGGTTTAACCACTAATATGAACTGTTCAGTCACTTTTTCCTGAAAATTAAATAACTAAAGTATCTTCTTATTAATGAATTGGAAATTGGAAATAAATAAATTGAAACTGTTATGTGACTCATATGCATATTGTGGACTAAGTATGGATCAGGCTACCGCTGCAGCGAATGATGTGAATATATTTCTTTTGGGCTGAAGGAGCCCCTATAGAGTATGTACACACCCCCAGTGAGCATCGTCGACGTTAAATGGATCGGGCTATGTGCCATAGCGGTCATGTACATTGCATTGCATTCATGCATTGTTATTTACTTGTGCTATCTGTGATTTGTTGTTGTTGTTAGTTCGTAGTAAAGTATCGGATTGTTAGATGTAGCTTTACTTTGTGGCATTTCGTGGATTTCTTATATTCAGACATTTTATATGCTTTTTACTCACCGAGTACTTAGTACTCACCCCTACTCTCTGCACCTTTGTGTGCAGATTCAGGTACGCTGGAGGTTTAACTAAGCGGTCTCGTTTTATCAGAGTTGTTGAGGTAGCTGCTGACATTCGTAGGACCTAGCTACTCTTCTTATTCCAGCTTTATTTATATATATACTTTCGAACGTGAGTATTTCGTTCAGATATTACTATTATCCAGTTTTGCTTAGAGGCTCTAGACTCGTGACCCTGGATATTTGGGAGTATTATTATAAGTTTTTCGCACTTCTCATTATTATTATTCTATTATTACTGGATTATTATTATAAACCATTATATTCTCCTTAAATTGTCAGTTTCAGGACTTATTGTTAATATGAGGATGACTGTTGGTCTGACTTGCCTAGCTTTAGGGTTGGGCGCCATCACAATCGGGTTTGGGTCATGACAAGTTGGTATTAGAGCCTAGGTTAATAGGCCTCGTAAGTCATGAGCCAATTTAGTAGGCTCTCACGGATCGGTACGTAGACGTCCGTATCTATCTTCGGGAGGCTACAGAACCTTTATGAAGCACTTCACTTTCTTGGAATTCTTATCGTGCGTATTTGATTCAGCTTGAGATATAACTCTTGAATCCTTCCACACATCGGAATGTGCACGCGAGCTCTCAGTAATATATTTACCTTGATGGCTGGTGATTCCCCGATCAAGGGGCGAGATGTAATCTCCGTGAATTCAGGTTGGGCAAGTCTGGAGGACTTGAGGCCAAATCTTCGCCTATGGCTTGAGCACCGAGGTGCTGATTTTGCGAGCTGGTATTAGAAACTTATATGTTGAGTATTATCCTTAATTGTGGGAATGTCGGCTAGATATCTACTTGGTGAGTATAATGGTGTTGTGTGGTGTGTCTATATGACTTGGAAGTTTCCAAGAAGGACTGCTATATGATAGATGGACCATTAAGTGTTTGATTTCCTTTGTGATTGGATGTGTTGCCCGAGTTCTAGGTGCATGGAGAATCTTTTTAGTCCCCTTAGTTGGGAGTGAAGTACATAGCACGTTGCGGGTTGAGTTTAGACACAGGAAGATTATATGACCGCGTAACGTATATGATGGTGGAAGGCAGCTGAAATATTGAATTGACGCTAAGCAGGTGGGATATCTCCTGCGGGGGGTCCTTAAGTGGTACGATCCTTATGTGTATGTTAGAAGATTTCAAGTGTAATTGAAAGGTATTTTCTATGTGTCATGATTTGAATAGGCGCAACGCATGTCCATGTATCAATTCTGATAATATAATATAGGTAGTATTGAGATTTAATGTTGTTGATATATGTTGTGATGCTTTGTCGAGCTGTAGCTGTGATGTTAGGATGGTTTTGGTGGTTCTCTAGCAGGTGGATAGGCCCAATTACAAAGAAAACTCTACCGAAATTTTTGAAAATTTTGGGACTTAGTAAAAAAATTTGGTCGAGAGTAGGCTTAATTGTAGCTTGAATGAATGCAAGAATTCAGAAGCGTTAAAATTTCTGATGATTCGTGTCTCCATAAGCTTGTGAAAGAGTGAGTTTAATCTCACCATGATATTATGACCGTAGTAGAGTATATATGTTGTGATATATATGGCTTCGAGCTAAGTTGGGGTGGTGGCCGTTGATTAGCTGATTGCACGATTATGTGCTATGTTGGTTCTGTCTTAAAGTATACTAGCGAACCAATTCTGGTTGCGAAAATTGAGCCGAGAACGGCACGAATGAAGGAAATTTTTTGACAAGATTTCAAGAGATCGGATGAGCAGGAATGAATTTTATATGGTTAAGATAAATTAGTATTGTCTTCAGCATCACCTGAGGGTGGTGTTGTGTCCTGGTTAATGATTCTTGATTGCTCTTCAACATTAGTGAGACCAGTGGTTTGGTTGTACGCTCCAAATATTATTGCGGTAGGTTGTGGGAGTGTGTCCCACTAGAATATTATATAAGTTTGACATGTGATCACTTGATTGGTTGATGATTTAAACGAAGTATGAAGGTTGTGATGGTGTCATTAAGTTAAAGATTCATGCCTGGAGGGCATTTGGCATATTGGGTTGTGAACTAGGGAGGATTACTCCGATTATGGTGGTTGTTCTTGTGTTCTATGAAGAAAATGGGAGTTATTATGGACCTTTGAAAGGTTATTAGACTAGTTCAGTGTAATCAGAATCGACTTGAAGTCAGTGGATAGATTTAATATAAATAATGCCTCTATATCAGGCCAGATGTGTGCATTTTTGTAACGTGGTCCTCATGGAGGAGTAGTTAAGTTGATGTTTCTTTGTCAGATATTTCGCGTAGTGATGCATTGCGTTGGGTGAGTTGTGAGACGGCTTGACAAATTGATATATGTTAAGAATCTGCGTAGGAATGACGTTATATGAGCATCTTGGCTCTTGAGATTCAGATTGTACATCGCACCACAGTGGTGCTTGAGTGTCGTAGCTTATAACACTATATGTCCCTCAGAGATATTATTATGCACTTAGCATGCGTACGATCGATACTCGGTATTATGTTGTAATGAGCAAATTTGGCTCGATGTGCACCTCCTTATATGAGATCTATGTGGATCGGGTGGCACGCCGCCATGGGTATATTATTTGGGTTGGGTTGCACGCCGAAACAGTGTGATATCGAGTATAGTTTTCTATATGCCATTTTTGTATGCCTTGCTTCCTGTTTTCCAAGGAAAGTTTATGTTAGTGCGTATAATTTGATAATTCCTTCCAGAGCTCATTTTTTTAGTACCGCATTCAAATTGGTAGCCTATTGGCACATTGGGGCATCATATGCGACATTTAATTATGTCTGGAATGGCTTATTGCCCGAGCAGTTCATATTGAGTGAGACGAGATTGTGGAATTCGGGATCAGTGCAATCTAAGTATATGAAGTAAAGTAAAGAGCTAAGACCATTGTTTAGTTCAGAGTAAAGTGATAGTTGTTTCCAAGAGTATATAACTAATGAATTATTGTTTCGATAGTGGCTAAGAATGTATACAGATCTCATCCGTCGTGTCATTATTGTAAAAATTTGCACAAGGCATGTGTATGTCATGCAGAGCATGAGATGTGTAGTGATTCCTTTTAAGCGATTAGATAAGAGAGCTTCAGATGATTAGGGAAGATGGCATTGCTAAGTGGAAGCGATTTGACACGAGTATGTGTTTCAGAAAAAGTAAATGTGATTAAACTGATTATATTTCAGTAGTGTTGCGGCATGTTCTTGTTGGGACCACTAGTGGTATTCGGGTTTGCTTGGTAGCACGGGTAAATATTGATTATCTATCGTGGAATGATTTGGTATCAAATGGGTTCAGGTATTCGCACGGTGGAAACTGGGATCATGTATGATGATCTATGTGTTATATGGAGCTATGATATACATGCTATGTTGTAGTGGCAGATCTTTATTCGCTGGTATGTTATATTTTGGATGTGATGTTGGAATTCAGATTGGTTGTCTTAGTGTTGGGGTGATTTTGAACTATTGCATTAAGGGCTATTCCAGGAATGCCACGGGTTAAGTGGTTAAGTGAGTTAGAATATATTTTAGCAGAGTGATTTATATTTCAAAGAACCAGCGGACAGCTGGGAAGGAGTACTTTCTTAATTGGGCATTTGTGATAGATTTCAGTGCAGAGGTTGCTATCATTGATTATGTTCCGTTATTGAGGGACTTTTTAGATGCGTTTCGTGTGGTCGGGCATGTAAACAGGTGAGATTGTGGATTTCAATATTTATTTGGTGCCTTCGGCACGATTTATAGAAGTGGAAGAAACATTCCCAGGCTTCTTGGTACTGAGTTCGTTGGCAGGCAGATATGGCAACGCATTGAGCTTGAGTTAGCTTGGTTGACCCTGAGTTGTACTGTTGAGGAATAGGTTAAATCTATCGTTATTGAGCTTGTGAGCGATCTGCGGAAAGGTATGATGTCACGACCCTAGTTCACCAATCGTGAACATGTCATGACGGCACCCAGTCTTCACGACTAGGTAAGCCTAACACAATGCGAAATGTACAACTCTTATGAACAAAAGTTAAGATAACAATGGAATAACATAAAGAAATGTAATAAGTGTCGCTCGGCACATACACTTCACCAAATACCAGAAAGAAATACAACTACCAAGACCCAGAAACTCACGGGCAACATAGACTAAGAGAGTACAATGTGACTCTATACATCAAGAGTGTCTACACAACGAAAATAAAGGAATGACTCACATCACTAAGAAGAGTAGAAGAAGACCCTCCAGATCTGCAGACGTGACAGATTCATTCCTCGAGTCTCCTAAGAATGCTCCTAAGTCACATGTAGTGCGTCTGACCAGATATGCCTGGATCTGTACAACAAAAGTGTGTAGAAGAGTAGCATGAGTACACCAAGGCAGTACTCAGTAAGTGCCAAGCCTAACCTCGATGGAGTAGTGATGAGGAAATGTCAGGGCCCTACTGAGAAATAAAAAGATAATGATAATAATAATACCGAACAGCTCAAAATAAGAACAAGTCTGAAATAACATCAAATGAGACAAATACTACAAACCGTCTACAGTTAAGCTAACAAAGAGAAATCAACACAACAAGTACAAATCAACAATCCAGAATCTCCGGGAATTGAACTCGCAGTCCCTTTATACTCAGCAACTCAGGATCTCAGGGAATCGAACCCACAGTCCATATATCAGTATCACAGGATCTCCGGGAATTGAACCCCCAGTCCTTTATATCAGCATCCTTGGGAATCAAACCCGTAGTCCGTATATCAGTATCTCAGGATCTTCGGGAATTGAACCCGCAATCCACAAAACATAAACACAATCAATAAGAGGAAACACAGAGAAATATGAAGTACACAGCTACAATTAACAACTAAATCCAGTTTCAACAGGTTCTAGGGAGTTCAATTAAGACAAGTAGGCACTTAGACAGATAATCCAATCTAATCATGCTTCCCTAGCTAACACGAGGTAAGTCTTGCAATTTAACCAATTAAATAACAAAGATAACACAGATTGAGCAGTTCAAGTAAGGTGGTTTTCAAGAATCTACGTGAGTACATGCCCGTCACCTCGCATACAAGGCATTTAAATCAACACATATATGTCCTCGGGGAGAAAATCCCCCACGCAAGGTTAGACAAGTCACTTACCTCAATCCAGGTACAAAACCGCTAAGAAATGACTCCCTTACCACGAGTATCCGACTCCGAGTAGCCCAAATCTAATCAAACCAACTACACAATGTAAATAACATCACAAGTAACTAATTACAGTGATAAAATTGTAGCTACGACGCGAAAATGGCTGAAATGACAAAAATACCCCTGCAGCCATCGGCTCGGATTCAAAATAGTTTTACGTTTTCCGAACCCTCGTATTCTCATGAGTCTAACCATATAAAATTTATCAAAATTGGACTCCGTTTGCCCATTCAAATCAATGATTTTCAATAACCCAAGTCTAGAGCAAAAATCCTCCATTAACACACCTCTAATCCTCTATTTTCAGAGGTTTAATCCATAGTTTAACAATATTTTAACATAAATTTAGTCCATGAGTGATTACCTGATGATTCCCCTTGATTTCCTCCTCAAAATCGTTAAAATCCTCTTCTAGTTCGAAGCCTCCAATATTTTTAATGTTCTAAAATTTTTGAGTTAGACTGACATTAAACCCTCCAGTGATTTTTGCTTCTACGGCACTAAGGTCGCTTCCGCGATCCCACTTTTGCGAAGAAGCTGTCGCTTCTTCAGCTCTACCATAACTCGCCCAGGACCGCTTCGGTGGTCCAAAGTCGCTTCTGCGATGATCGCTTATGCGGAAATTATCCACTTCTATGGAAAGCTGCCAGCCAACCAGACTCGCTTCTGCGGGCTCGCCTAAACGATCACCCGTTCTCTTCTACGAACTCAGCTGCCCTTACATTTTTTGCACCTGCGCTCCTTTCTCCACTTCTGCGGACTCGCTTCTACGGTCCAAGATCCGCAGAAGCGGAAACAACAGATGACAGACATCAGTCTGCTGCAACTTCCAATTTTCTCCTGTTTAATCACCCGAACTCATCTCGAGGTCCCCGAAACTTCAACCAAAAGCACCAACCTACCCCAAATCACGATACGAACTCGTTCCAATGATAAAAACATTTCATTAAACACAAAAATCATTAAATTAAGGTGGATTCAATCCTAAGTTTCAACCAAAACTTCCGAAGCCTACAGGCTATCAAAAACCCAAACAAACGATGTCTGAATGATATATCAAAAATCACCTAACGAAGTTACTGCAACTATCATAATTCCATTCCGATTTCTGGATCAAAATCTCACCTATCGATCGGATTTCCAAAAATTACAAACTTCGGCATTTCAAGCCTAATCAAGCTACAGACCTCCAAAATATATTCTGGATGTGCTCCCAATCCCGAAATCACCTAACGAAACAGACGGAATCATCAGGTTTACGTTCTAAGGTCGTCTTAACACTATTTTGAATACGTGCCATTTTTTAACTATAAGGCTCTCATTTAGGGTCTAAGTGTCCCAAAACACTCCAAATTCTAAAACCGAACATCCCGACAAACCACAATAACAGAAATGAACTTAGGGTAAGTAGTTAATTGGGGATCAGGACGTAAATTTCAAAAAAGGATCGGTCGGGTCATTACATATGAGTTCTTTTTCGATGTTGTGAGACATTGTGATTTGTTAGTTATTGGCACATGTGGTGCGGTTTCATTGATAATTCATAGCGAAAGTCGAGCGGGAAGAGTCATTGAGTGTTGCTTAGTGTATAGAACATTAGTTATGGTCTATTGGGTTGTGTGTTGTGTGTTCTTATTTTACCATGTGTGTAATGAATTGTGTTAGTTTCAGACATCAAATTTGCATAGTTGTTGACTTTGAGCTTAGTAGCTTGAGGTGCTTTAGGTGTAACGGTGTTGGGATAGGATCGCATATCATAGCGAGGCTACGAGAGTATGACCTTTCGGGGTAGATTCAGGCATTCTATTTCTATGATGCAGGAATGGGGTCTCAGTCTTGTATTGTAATGGCATTGACGAGCTTGGGGTACATCTCTTTCAATTGAGTCATTTGTTATGATTTAAGTTTGTTCAGATTGTTTCTTACTGGTACGTGTATTATGCAAGATGTGGTTTAGACTTGTATTGAGATATCATATCATCAGAGTGATGTTGGATTCGAGGTGATCATTGGGTTAATTAATGAATACGAACATATTTGATCTCAACTTGTTAGGAAGATAATATCGAGGTTTGACCCAAAAATCTATTGTGATATCAGTCAAGGGAAGTGATTTCATGAATGGTTGATCTAAGAGATGATAACGTTTTATAACGTGTTTCATTCATCATTGGCAGTATAGGAAAGTGTGGGAATAAGGCTTTAGCTAATAAGAGGTTCTCTACTGGTAATTGGTTGCTGGGGATAACTGCTGTGAATATAAGTTAAGATTCCAAGTGTTTGGTTTAGGCGGTATATCATATATTTTCACCTGAGTGTGCAAGTATGGGTTATTACAGCTGGTTCGGGCTTACTTTGAGTGCATATGTGAATTTTCGATCTTGTGTATGATTTTCGGAAAGTGCGATGTGGTTCTATAGTTTGGTTTATGGATTAAATGGACTGTGAAAGTTTGGCTGTATTGTGTTATCAGGTCTATGCGAGATAGGGTGACGAGAGATCACCCGAATATATGGTTGGTAAGATCATTCAGCTACTGGTTGACTTCTAGAACAACTCTCGATACGCTCGAGGATGAGCGTTTGTTTAAGTTGGGGAGGATGTAATGACCCGACCCATCATTACGGGAGTTACCACCTCGTTTTCCCTATTTTATGCTTTTATATGTTTCAATATATGTGTTTGGAGAATTCAAAGTAAATCGGGTAGAATTCGGTTAGAAATGAGACAATAAATCTCTTTATCATAAGGTTGGTTTGGAAAAAGTCAACTGAATGTTGACTTATGAGTTCGGAGACTCGGAATGGATTTCTGATGATTCGAATAGTTTCGGGGGATATTTTATGACTTAGGTGAACAATCGAAATTGAATTCAGAGGCCCGGTGTAAAATTAGGCTTGAATTGGCTAAGGTTGAATTTTGGCGAATTCCGGATGGTAGGTGAGATTTTTATCCGAGAGTCGGAATGGAATTTCGAGAGTTGCAGTAGCTCCGTTAGGTGATTTTGGATTTGCATACAAAATTTCATATCATTCGGAGGTATTTAGGTCGGGTTTTAGATCAAATGCAAGTTTCGGAAGTTTTAGTTTAACTTAGGCTTGAATCCGTGATAACTCGTTGATTTTGATGTTTATGATAATTTTTTATGTTTCTAGAAAGTTTGAATGAAGTAATAGAACATATCTGTGCATTTGGTTGAGGTCCTGAGGGTCTCGCGGTGAATTCGGATGGCCAACGGGCAATTTTGAGCATGTTTAATGCAGCAGAAAATTACATAGGATTTTTACACTATGCGATCGCATAGAGAGTTCTGAGGGGGTGGATATTTTTCACTATGCAATCGCATGAAAAAGTGTGCGATCGCGTAGGTTTGAGACTTAGAACAGTGCGTTCGCATAAGGTTATCTGCGATCGCGTAGAAGAGGAAAAGAGTTATCTGCGATCGCATGGATTGTTCTGCGATCGCGTAGAAGGAATTTTGGGAGGCTTGAGATTTGTACAATGCGATCGCATCAGTGCTATTACGATCGCATAGGAGAAAACCTAGGCAGATAGAATAGTTTTAAGGGTTATTTCAGTCGCGAAACCCACCATTTTTACATTGCCTTGAGAGCTTTTTGATCGATTTTGATGAGGATTTCGACGGGAAGTGATGGGAGGTAAGTCTCGTGGCCTAGAAACATTATTTAACTGAAGATTTATCCATTAATTCTCTGAAATTGGGTAGAAATTGTGAAGAACTAGCGCTTTGTTTTAAAAACGAATATTTGGGATTTGAAAGGTTATTTGAACTCCCTTTTTGATAAACTCTATATGTACGGACTCGTGGCGAGACGAGGAATCTGTTGGTATAATTTTCATAATTTTTCGAGAAGTGGGTCCGAAGCTCGGGTTTTACCAACTTCGTGAATTATACTTTTCGAGTATTTTTTATTGGGTTATGTTTTTTGACCCATATTTATGTATTCGTCTTGGTTTGACTAGATTCGATGCACGAGGAGGTCAATACGAAAGGAAAAGGCATTGCGGACGAGTCCACGGCCGGTTAGAGGTGAGTAGTTGGTGTATATAATGGCCCGAGGGTTTGAAACCCCGGCTTATCACATTGTGACGCTATTTAGGGAGTGACTCGCATCCCATGGCAGGTTCAGGATTGTTTATGACTGGGGATTGTGACTTGGTCCATCCCGAACAAGAATAATGCTATATTAGCGATTGAAACGCACCCAGTGCTGAATATATCTGGGCTTTATGCCATGTTTGGGACCTTGTGCCGACCTGTAGTATCCTTAGGGGATAAATATTATTGTGATAGCATAATTTATAAAATAATTGATCAAAGTCCTGGGTTTAATCACTATTATGAACTGCTAAGTCACATTTTCCTAAAAATTAAATAACTAAAGTATTTCCTTATTAATGAATTGGAAATTGGAAATAAATAAATTAAAACTGTTATGTGACTCATATGCATATTGTGGACCGAGTATGGATCGGGCTGCATGCCACAGCGAATGACATGAATATACTGCGCTTGGGCTGAAGGAGCCCCTCCAGAGTATGTACACACTCCCAGTGAGCGCCGTTGACATTAAATAGATCGAGCTACGCGTCATAGCGGTCATGTGCATGCATTGCATTCATGCATTGTTATTTACTTGTGCTATGTGTGATTTGTTGTTGTTGTTAGTTCATAGTAAAGTATCAGGCTGTTAGATGTAGCTTTAATTTGTGGTATTTCGTGGACTTTTTATCTTCAGACATTTTATATGCTTTTTATTCACTGAGTACTTAGTACTCATCCCTACTCCCTGCACCTTTCTGTGCAGATTCAGGTACGCCGGAATTTTAGCTGAGCAATCTCGTTTTTTCAGAGTTATCAGAGTTGTTGAGGTAGCTGCCAACGTTCGTAGGACCTGGCTACTCTTCTTATTCCAGTTTTATTTATATATATACTTTTGGACTTGAGTATTTTGTTCGGATATTACTATTATCCAGTATTGCTTAGAGGCTCTAGACTCATTACCCCAGATCTTTGGGAGTATTATTATTAGTTTTTCGCACTTCTCATTATTATTATTCTATTATTACTGGATTATTATTCTAAACCATTATATTCTCCTTAAATTGTCGATTTCGGGACTTATTGCTAATATGAAAACGACTGTTGGTCTGGTTTGCCTAGCTTTAGGGTTGGGCGCCATCACGACCGGGTTTGGGTCGTGATAGAAATGAGGGGCTAAAAATAGAAAATCCAAAAAAATCTGATGTTCATCTTAGTTGCCAATACAAGGGCATGAGTATTGCCTTAATTCACTAGTTTGAACTTCCAAAAATTCCCCCCAAACTCACCTCTCAATTTCAGATTTCAAATTTGAAATTTAAACCTTTACAAAAATACAAAAACAAATAGAAGAATCTCTGAAAAACTAAAAGAATTTTACTGTTCCATTGATAATCATCCTGTTGAGACTGATTTACTGAAGTTGCTATGGTATTATTTGTGTGAATTTGAATTTTGAGGTTGGCTATTGAGCCTGTTCTGGTATATTACTGGTTTTTCTCCATTGAAATTAGTTGTTTGGTTGTGAGGTGTTCATTAGTATAATTGCTGCTGTGATGATTCACTACTGGTTCTGCTTTTAAATTCATTCTTGGAATTGTTGTGTTGACTGATATGTCACTGGGTTTTAAACTCATTCTAGGGTTGCTGCTGTTATTTTCTCCATTGCTGACTTTTCCTCCTCTTAATTTTTGCTTCCAGGTACACATTTGCACTCACATTGATGTAGCTTCAAGCTTGAGCAATGAAATAAAAGTTCCAGTTGTTTGTTCTTAAAGTTTATTAGTAATATGTGTATTATAAAAAAATCTGTTCGGATCTATGTGAATATAGAACTTAGATAGTGTAATTTGTATCTAATCGAATTGTTTGAGTTTTCAATTTGTATTGGACTGTTAAGTTACATGGAGGCATGTAATTAATAGTGAATTGAACACTCATGGCTTAACAATAGGAGGCACTAACAGGCAGATTTAGTAAAGGCCATTTCATGTAGCAGTAAATTTATTACTGTTTTTACTGAAATAAATCTATGATTGCATTTAAATGAGGTTTTGAATCTGGTTTATGTAGGGCTTTGGAAATAATAAGAGATTAATATTCATTTTTAGGTTTAATCTGGAAAATTCTTCGTAGTTAATTGGTATTATAGTTTGATTAACATCCTCAATTGAATAAATGTGTGTATCATTGAATACTATCAACTGGATAATACGCCTAACATAATTTACATAATGTATATGTGATTCAGTGGAGATATTGTGTGTTTTAAAAAATTATGAAGAATATGTTTATCAATTAAAAGTAATGTTTTGCTAATAGCTCTATCCTGGTTACAGTATGGGCTTGACATTAGCTTTGCAATTACTTGGATTGACATTGTTCAGATGGGATTCGATCCCAGGCTTGGATGCCTCATGGCTGCTTGAGCCATTACTTATTGGGCCTGCACAATTGGGCTATATCAAAAGCCCATTACACAGGCTAGTCCATCGTTTGAGTTTGGGCTTAGAGAATTAAGATCTTAGTTCTGGCTAAATGCCCGGACTATGCACGTAAATCGAGGCAATATAAAATGAGGTTTTCAAGGCCTCGGAAGCGCTAAACAAATGAGAAAAACAGGCGATGACCCTTTGGGTCGTCACATCCTCTACCTCTAAAACAATCGTTCGTCCTCGAACGGACAAGAGAAGGATGTACTTGAGTCGGAGAACAAATGTGGGTAACGGCTCCGCATATTTCACTCGGACTCCCAGGTCGATGCCTCAGGAGGCTGACCTCTCCACTGGATGCGCACTGAAGGAAAAAACTCTTCGACCTCAACTGTCGAACCTGCCAGTCTAGAATGGCCTCCGACTCCTCCTCGTAAGATAGATCCTTGTCCAATTGGACTGTGCTGAAGTCTAACACATGTGTAGGATCGTCGTGGTACCTCTGAAACATAGATACATGAAAAACTGGATGCACGACTGATAAGCTAGGTGGCAGTGCAAGTCTGTAAGCTACCCCTCCCATTCGGTCCAGAATCTCAAATGGACCAATATACCTAGGGCTGAGCTTGCCCTTCTTTCCGAACCTCATCACTCTGTTCATAGGCGATACCCGGAGCAATACCCGATCACCAACCATGAAATCCACATCTCTGACCTTACGATCTGCATAAGTATTCTGTCTGGACTGAGCTGAACGTAATCTCTCCTGGATAGTCTTGACCTTGTCTAAGGCCTCCTGAACTAAGTCTGTACCCAGTAACCGAGCCTCTCCCAGCTCAAATCACCCGACTGGAGACCGACATCGCCTACCATACAATGCCGCCTTACTAATATATGCATTTTTTCGCATTGTCTTCCTCCAACAGGAAGGAGTCGGAGCCATGTGAATGCTAGACTGGTAGCTGTTGTTGTAGGCAAACTCTGCTAATGGCAGAAACTGGTTCCACGAGCCTCCAAAATCAATGACACGGGCTCGGAGCATATCCTCTAGGATCTGAATAGTCCTCTCGGGCTGACCGTCCGTCTGAGGGTGAAAAGCTATACTCAACTGAACCTGGGTGCCTAACACCTGCTGGACCGCTCTCCAGAAACGCGAGGTAAACTGTGTACCCCGATATGAGATAATAGACATCGACACCCCATGAAGGCGAACAATCTCCCGGATATAAATCTCTACTAGCTTCTCCGATGAGTAAGAGGCAGATACTGGAATGAAGTGTGCTTACTTGGTCAGCCTATCAACAATGACCCAAATAGCATCAAATCTCCTTCGAGTCAAAGGGAGTCCAGTAACGAAGTCCATTGTAATCCGCTCCCATTTCCACTCGGGAATTTTAATTCTCTGGAACACACCACCAGGCCTCTGGTGCTCATATTTAACCTGCTGACAGTTTAGACACCGAGCGATATACACAATAATGTCCTTCTTCATCCTACGCCCCCAATAGTGTTGCCGTAAGTCGATACATCTTTGCGGTGCCCGGGTGAATAGAATACCGCGAACTGTGGGCCTCCATTAAAATCAACTCTCGAATCCCCTCAACATTGGGCACACAAACTCGCCCCTGCAATCTCAATACTCCGTCATCATCTAGAGTTACCTTCGTGGCACCTCCCCGTTGTACAGTATCCCTCAGGTCATGTAAATGAGGATCAACAAATTACCTCTCACGGATACGCTCTAATAGAGAAGAACGAGCGACCGTGCAGGCTAACACCCTGCTAGGCTCAAAAATGTCTAGTCTCACGAACCGATTGGCTAAGGCCTGGACATCTAGAGCAAGTGGTCTCTGGATGACCGGAATATAAGCGAGACTACCCATGCTGGCAGACTTTCTACTCAACGCATCGGCCACCACATTGGCCTTACTTGGGTGATATAAGATAGTAACATCATAGCCCTTCAGCAACTCTAACCATCTCCTATGTCACACATTTAACTCTTTTTGCTTAAATAAATACTGAAGACTTTTGTGATCCGTGTATACCTCGCACGTCACACCATATAGATAATGCCTCTAGATTTTTAAGGCATGGACTACTGCTGCCAGCTCAAGATCATGAACCGGATAATTCTTCTCATGGATTTTCAACTGTCTCGAAGCATAAGCAATAACCTTGCCATCCTACATTAATACCGCTCCAAGCTCAGTACGGGATGCATCACAATAAAGTGTGTAAGGCCCTGAACCCATGGGTAATATCAACACTGGTGCCGTAGTCAAAGCTATCTTGTGCTTCTCAAAGATGGCCTCACACTCATCTGACCACTTGAACAGGGCACCCATCTGGGTCAACCTAGTCATCGGGGCTGCAATAGAAGAGAACCCCTCTACCAATCGACGGTAGTAGCCTGCTAACCTAAAGAAACTCCGAATCTCGGTCACTGAAGCTGGTCGAGGCCAATTCTTGGCTGCCTCAATCTTTTTTGGGTCCACCTGAATACCCTCTACTGACATGTTATGACCCAAAAATGCAACTGAACTCAACCAGAACTAGCATTTTGAAAACTTGGCATATAGCTGATTATCCTTCAGAGTTTGAAGAACCACTCTAAGGTGTTGCTCGTGCTCTTCCTGGCTGCAGGAGTATACCAGGATATCATCTATAAAGACTATCACCAACAGATCTAGATAAGGCTTGAACACCCGATTCATCAACTCCATAAATGCTGCTGGAGCATTAGTCAACCCGAAAGACATGACCAAGAATTCATAGTGCATGTACCTAGTGCGAAAGGCTGTCTTAGGAATGTCAGGCGCCCTGATCTTCAGCTGATGGTAGCCCGACCTCAAGTCTATCTTGAGAACACCATCGCTCATTGGAGTTGGTCAAACAAATCATCAATCCTTGGCAGTGGATACTTGTTCTTTATTGTCACTTTGTTTAATTGCCGAAAATCAATACACATCCGCATCGAGCCATCCTTCTTCTTCACAAATAACACCGGTGCGCCCCAGGGAGAAACACTGGGCCTGATAAACCCTTTTTTTAGAAGGTCTTGCAACTGATATTTTAACTTCTTTAACTCTGGCTGGGCCATGCGATAGGGTGGAATAGAGATGGGTTGAGTTCCCGGTGCCAGATCAATACAGAAACCAATATCCCTGCGAACATAAGGAATTGCTGAGCAACATCGCATTTGCGAGGTATTATTCGCATTTGCAAACCAAGGCCTTTCTTGGGCCTCTTCGCATTTGCGAAGTATTGTTCGCTTTTACTAACTAAGGCTATTTCTGGGAGCTCTCGCAATTGCGAGTAATTCTTGACAATTGCGAAGATATCAGTTGGGGAAAATACCAGTTGTGTTATTTTTCAAAATCTACTCTAACGGTCTATCAAATCTTTACCCGAGCCCTCGGGCTCCAAACCAAACATGCACACAACCTCAAAAATATACCACGAGCTTGCTCGCATGATCAAATCGCCAATATAACATCGTTTTTATAGAATTAAGCCTCAAATTCATGATTTCTTCTTTTAAACTTCATAAACTTTTAAATTTGGAACTCATGGTTCAAAACACATCAAACGATGCTCAAATTCCGTCAAACTTTGCAGGAAGTACGTAAATAATATTTAAGACTTGTACCAGGTGCCGTAACCAAAATACAAGCCTTATACCATGGTCTTTTAATCAATTTTTATTTTCATTTTCATTAATAATTTCAGCAAAACAATTTAACATAAAAATTCATATATTGGGCTCTAGGCCTCAGAATTCGACTCCAGACACATGTCCGAGTCCCATATTTTCCTACAAACCTTTCGCGACCGTCCGATCTCGGGTCCGGGTCTGTTTACCAAAAATGTTGAACGAAGTCGACTATATCAATATTAATATCAAATTTCTTCAAATTTTCCATAGAACTCACATATTCTAATACAAATATTTTTCGGCTACATGCCCGGACTATGCACGTAAATCAAGGCAATATAAAATGAGGTTTTTAAGGCCTCGGAAGCGCGGAACAAATGAGGAAAATAAGTGATGACCCTTTGGGTCATCACAGGACAGTCGAAATGAGATTTATTTATTAAAATTTAGAGTCGCCACTTGGAAAATTAAGGGTGTCCCAAGTCACTGGTTGAATCCCGAATAGAGTAAATTATTGACTCTATTAATTGTCCGAGAACTTGAAATCCGAGTAAGGAATTCTGTTAACCTGGGAGAAGGTGTTAGGCTTTCCTGGATTTTGCGGTTCTTGCATGGTCGCTCAACTGTCGTATTTGATTTTGTGATGACCCGGTCCGTTGTTACATGAATTACCGCCCTGTTTTCCCCTCATTATGGTGTTTCATGTTTCTATATCTATGTTAGAGTCTATCGGGGGAATTCGAATTAATTCTTATTGGAAATAAGGCATATAGCCTTCTAGAGTGAAGTTTGTTTCTGAAAAGTCAACCTGAAGTGGACTATATGGTTAGATGGATCGGAATCGAATTCCGGTGATTCGGTTAGCTTTGGGAGGTTATTGGTGACCTAGGGAAGTGATCAAAATTAAATTTGGAGGTCCGATGTAGAAATAGGCTTGAATCGGCTAAGTTGGAATTTTGGCGAAATCCTATCGATAGGTGAGATTTTGAAACAGGAGTCGAAATGTAATTCCAAAAATTGCAGTAGCATTGTTAGGTGATTTTGGATATGTCTGCAAATTTTTAGGTCATTCGAACATCATTTGGTCGGGTTTTTGATAGAATGTAGGTTTCAGAAGATTTGGTTGAAACTTAGGCTTGAATCCGCCTTAATTTGATGATTCGTGTGTTTGAGGGTGTGTTTTTATGGTTGGAACAAGTTCGTGTGATGATTTAGAGTGGATTTGTATTTTTGGTTGATGTCCCGGGGGCCTCGGGATGTTTTCGGAGGGTCTACGAAAGAAAATTTGGAGTTTTTGGACTGCTGGTGTATTGCAGCAGGGATTTTCTCTTCAGCGGATAGGTAACCACAGACGTGGCCCCGCAGAAGTTACCAGGAGGTCGCAGGAGCGGACTGGGATGCCCAGGCAAAACTCCGCAGAAGCGGAAGGTCCATCGCAAGTGCGGGCTCGTAGAAGCGAGCCCAGGTGCGCAGAAGCGGTCGAGGCCATTTGGGGGGAAATCGCAGAAGCGGAAGAGGTTCCGCAGGTGCGGTCTTGTAGGTGCGAGAAGTGGACCACGGAAGCAGTCCTTTCCCTTAAGTGTAATGTCGCAGAAGGGACAAAATGGATGCAGAAGCGGAAAACGCATCAATGATATAGAAAAAAAAATGGTCGAAATTCAGAAATTGTAACACATTTAGTGCTTTGTTCTATGAGACGACTTGGGCGATTTTGAGGAGGAAATCAAGAGGATTCTTCAAGTAAACAACTATGGACTCAATTTATGATTTTACATTGATAAATTATTGAATTAACACTTGAAAATGGAGATATGGAGGTGTATTAATGGAGGTTTTTTACTCTAAGCCTGGGTTATTGAAAATCATCGATTTGAATGGGACGGAGTTCGATTTTGATAAACTTTATATGTATGGACTCGTGGCGAGATAAGGAATCTGAAAATGTAACTTTTGTAATTTTTTTAGAAGCATGCCCGGGGCTCGAGTTTTTCTAGTTTCGATATTTTTCATGTATTTTTATTGTTTTCGATTGGGTGTTATTCCATTAGCCTATTTTGATATATTTGTACTGATTTTTGCTAGTTTTGACGTGCGTGGAGGCCGGTTCAAGGAGCTAAGGCATCGTAGGCTTGAGTTTTCGCCGGATCGAGGTGGGTAATACTTATAAATAAAGTCATGTGGGATAGTAAACCCCGGACTTACACATCCTAGTGCTGTATTGAGGTGACTTGCATGCCGGATAACGGGCTTGGGGTAGAGCACCATTGGGGAATGTGACTTGGTCCTGTCCCGCTTAATAAATAATAACACCTAATTGCTTGAAATTGAATTGACACCCTAATAAAGATATTAATTATCAGGAATTGGATTGATTATCATGTTTTGGGCTTCGTGTCGATTATCTGAATCCTTTAGGGATTGGTATCACTATGCATATTTTTATCTCAATCTAAGGTTTTAAAATGGTATTTCGCTACTCAGCATATTTATAAGATTTGAAAAAAAACTTGAACAAGGTTTGATGACAGTTTTAGCTGTGAGTTGATATGATACTGTTGCCCGAGGGGCTTTTTGATTTTTCGTTGGACTGATTGGGGCCAAGGGCCATATGTGAGGGCATGACAATTTATGTGAGGAGGCTTTCAGGCCTCGAGTGATATGTGATCATATGCATATACATGCATGGATCGGACTGCACGCCGCAGTAGCATGTTGCATGGATCGGACTGCACGCCGCAGTAGTATATGGATCAGACTGCACGCCGCAGTATTATTGCGCTAGGGCTGTAGGGGCCCCTCTGCAGTCTGTACACACCCCTAGTGAGCGTGGATGCCCTTGCATGGATCAGGCTGTACGCCACAGCGTCATATGCATTGCATTGTATACATATATTGGCTTACTTGTACTACGTGGCATGACATTTAGCACTCATACATTACTGGCATACATGTGTTATCTGCCTTATTGACCAGATACTCTGGTGGAAATTCATAAGGAGTGTTGAGCCCAAGGGGTTGATTTGAGTGCAGACTTGCACTGTCTAAGGTTGTACCAGGTATTGAGCTGATGAAAGGAAAAGACGTTAAAAAGAGATTTCTAAATAATCTACTTATATATGCTGAAAAGGAATAAAATGAAAGTGTATTGTAGTTTAAAAGATGGTTCTGTATTTTATATCATGAGATAGTGCTTTGTGTGGTTTTCTTTTCCTCGGCATTATTTACTTTTATCACCGCTAAGTTGAAAGTACTCACTCGACTCCCTGCACTATGTGTGCAGATTTAGGTACCTGAAGGCTTAGTTGAGCTTGGTGCTGGTTTAGACCCAATTGGGATCGTCGAGGTAGTTGTTTGGCGTCCACAGGACCTGACATTTTCCCATTACTCATCTGTTATTGTTTATTCTGCATACTCTTAGACTTGTAAAGTTATTTACAGTATTGACTGATGTTCTGATAGAGGCTCTTGGATCGTGATACCAGATCTTTGGGAAGTTACGTTGTTTTTAGAAGGTTTTGGGATATTATTATATCTATTACTCTAATTTGGCTTCTTTATCTGATAATGACTTAAAATAAATGATTTTGAGATCTAAGCTCGGGATGAGAGTGTATTTGGTCGGGCTAGCCTAGCAATGTGCTAGGCGCCATCACGATCGGGTTTTGGGGTCGTGACAAGTTGGTATCAGAGCCTAGGTTACTAGGTCTCATGAGTCATGAGCCGATTGGTAGAGTCTCGTGGATCGGTAAGGGGATGTCTGTGCTTATCCTCGGGAGGTTGCAGACCTTTTAGCAAACACTTCACAATCTTGGAATTCTTATCGTCCGTACTGGATTCAGCTTGAGATGTAATTCTTGATATTCCTTCCACACCTCTGTATGCGCACTCGAGCGCTCAGTAATATAATTGCCTTGATGGCTTGTGACTCCCCGATCGAGGGGCGAGATATGATCTTCGTGCGTTAATGTTGGGCCAGTCGGGAGGACTTGAGGCCAGATCTTTGTGTATGACTTGAGCACCAAGGTGCTGATTTTACGAGCTGGTATTACGAAATTTATATGATCGGTATTGTCCCTAATTGTGGAAATGGCAGCTTGATAATGGATGAGCTATTATGTGTTAGATTCTTATTGTAATCTGTTGTGTAGTCCCGAGCTATGGGCGTGGTGAAAGCTATTTGATATATGTTATGATTCGAGCATGTGCATCGCATGTCCATGTATCAATTTTGATAATATAACTCGTGTAGTATTGAGATTAATGTTGTTGATATACATTGTGATGTCTTGTCGAGTTGTGGACGTATTGTTAGGATGGCTTTGGTGATTCTCTGGCAGGTGGATAGGCCAAATTACAAAGGAAACTCTGCCAAAGTTTTTTGAAAATTTGGGACTTAGAAAAGATTTTGTCACCCAAAGAATGGGCTTAACTATTGTGTGTGAATAAATACAAGGATTGCAAAAGAGTTAAGATTTTTGATGATTCGAGTCTCCGCTAAAGCTTGTAAATGACTTGAGTTTAATCTCACTATAACATTGTGGCATAATTTGAGTAAGAATGCTATGAGTGGTTAAAGGTGCCTTGATGTATGGCTTCGAGCTAAGTTGGGGAGGTTGCTATTAATTAACTAATTGCACGGTTGTATGCTATGTTGGTTCTGTCCTAAGGTATGTTGGGAAATTTTGATGAAGGGTATATGGTGCTTCGTTGATAGGAATAAATACTAGGATGTTTGAAACTGCTGTTGATAGAGAATGCTCGGTATATAGAAAAGAAAGATAGCTATTTGTATTTGTATATAATTATGTTCTGCTATGTTAGAGTTATAACAAAGCACGAGTGGTTCTGTTCAATAAGACTATTGAATTATAGCTGAATAAGGGTGAATGACGCCCGAGAATGGTTTTGCGATGTTCAAGATTTTGCTTGTAACAATCAGATGTCTTAAGATTGTGTATGTGGCTAAAGATTGTGGCTTCGTTAGAACAAATTGAGACTTGTGGTATGTTATGTTAATTGTGGGATTCTATGTATCCATATTGGAAGGTAATGATAACGAATTTCGAATCGCGGAAAGTTCTTCAAGATAAAGTATTGTAGAATGTGGTACTTCTGGGAATCATCTGAGCAAGTATTCAGTGGCCTATGGGTCCTAGACCGTGTGGTCTTATATATAAGTCTTGTGTGATAACCTGAGTTGAGGTATTGTGGCATTACAGTAAGGGATAATAATAAACTAAAGATGAATCGGAAAGGAAATTGGGTAAATGGAATAGCTCGATAATAAACCAAAACAATATGATAAAGATACGAGTAATTCCTGGTATGTGTTTCAAGTAATGGGTCTTGCAGGTATTGTGCAGCAAAGCTCTTGAGTGCTGGCAGTTGCGTAGCTCGATGTGGGTAGAAGGATTCAGTCCTGGTAGTTTAGTTGGTGCAATGGAATTGGGAGAAAGAATTCGTGATGTGTTTCACCATGGTCTGAACATGAGTACATCTTCTGTTGGTATGCGAATCTTGGAATGTGTAATGATTTTCTTCTATATGGGATCATGAAGGTCCTTGACTAGTTGAGTGCATCGATGTTTGTGGCATAGGAGGGGGATAGAAGTTTCCATGTATCTTAGTGTGGTATGGTATTGCGATATTCTCTTGTTGGATCGACTGTAATGATTGAGTTGTTGGTGGAATAGAGAAATTTCTGAATGACTTTCATGGTATGAATGGATGCTTGATGTGTGTTATGTATTCATACGGTAGAATGTGGAATCAGGCATAGTGATTCATGTGCTATATATGTGTTGGAGACTAGAAGATTCTCGTAATCCGCCTACGCAGTGGTTGTATATCGTGTGTATCAACACCATTTAACGGTTGTTGGAAATTAGAAGCACTAGTGTGTGACGACCCGGCCCGTCGTCACGGGAATTATCACCTCGTTGTGTTGTAATTACATGTTTTATGCTTTTATATCAGTGTTAGAGTCTATCGGGTGAGTTAGGAGTGAATTGGATTAAAAATGAGGCATATAGCCTTTTTGAAGGAAACTTGAATAAGGAAAGTCAACCCGGAGTTGACTATTTGGTTAGAGGGCTCGGAATCGGATTCTGATGATTCGGTTAGTTCCGGGAGGTGATTTATGACTTAAGGGAGCAATCGGAATTGAATTTGGAGGTCCGGTGTAGAAATAGGCTTGAATTGGCTAAGGTTGAATTTTGGCGAAATCCGATCGGTAGGTGAGATTTTGATCCGGGGTCGGAATGGAATTCCGACAATTCCTGTAGCTTCATTATGTGATTTTGGACATGTCCGCAAAATTTCAGGTCATTCGGACGTCGTTCGCTCGGGTTTTTGATCGAATGTGTAATTCGGAAAGTTTTAAGGAACTTAGGCTTGAATCCGTGTGTAATTGGTGACTTTGATATTTAGGATGGTATTTTTATGATTGGAACAAGTTCGTATCGTGTTTTGGAGTATGTTGGTGGTTTTCGTTGGGGTCCCGGGGGCCTCGGGATGAATTCGAGGGTCCAAACGGACCATTTTGTGCCAAATGCACTGCTGTTTCTGCTGCAATTAGTGCAGAGGATTTTTGTGCTTCACGATCGCGAAGCCTTGAATGCGATCGCGTATGAGGAGAATTATGAACTCTGCGATCGCGTGGGAGAGTATGCGATCGCGTAAGGTTATGGCTGGATGCATCGCGATCGCGACGTCTTGTGTGCGATCGCGTAGGTCTGGGTTTAAAGCAGTGCGATCGCGTAGGTCTGGGATTTAAAGCAGTGCGATCGCGGGTGGATTCACGCGATCGCGTAGTGTTGAGGCATAAAGCAGTGCGATCGCGTAGGGTATGTCGCGATCGCGTAGAGTAATTTTGGAGCCTGGCGAATTTGTTCATCGCGATCGCGAGCCTGGGGCTGCGATCGCAGAGGGTCGCCTGGCAGTCAGTGAATTAATATAACAGAACAGTCCAGTCGCGAACCCCATACCCAAAACCTCCATTTTTGAGTTCCAAGAGAAGAAATTGACGGGAGATTGCTGGGAAATCATCGGGGTTTCGTCGGAGGTAAGTTTTGTGGCTTAATTACATCATTTTAACATGAAATCCTTGGTTAAATCCTTGTAAATGGAAGATTAAAGGTGGGTTTGAGCCCTAGGCCTAAATTGAAGAAAAACACCGATTTGAGTGGGCAAATGGAGTCCGATTTTGTTAAATTTTATATACCTAGACTCGTATCGAGATGAGGATTCCGAATATGTGACTTTTGTAATTTTTCAACAAGCGTACCGAAAGTCGGGTTTTGGCAACTTTGCCATTTTTGGTGTAAATCAAGTTGTATTGATTGGGTGTCGTCCCATTGGCCTAATTTGTTGTATTTCTGCTGTATTTGATCAGATTCTACGCGTGCGGAGCTTGATCCTCGTGGCAAGGTCATTGCGGAGTAGTCATCGCGTTGTATTGAGGTGACTAATAGATATGGGTGATGACCAGTGGGTTCGAAACCCCGGTATACCACTTTGTGACGCTGTATAGCGGCGAGACACGTACTCTCTTGTGAGTGCGGAGTCGATTGTGATTGGGGACTATGCCTTAGTCCGACTTGTTGAGACTGTGTTATGATATTAGGCTATTCTTGAGCCGTTGAACCTCCTTCTCGGATAGTTGCATACTATATATTGTGATATTGGCCACTCCTGAGCCGTGGAACCCCCTTCTTGGGCGGTAGAATATACTTGTGGGTCGTGAGCCAGTTATTGGATCCCGTGAGGATCGTTATCATTGTCTAGTGATATTAACATGCTTGTTTACTACCAGTCCATTGCTATTTCTGTTATCATGCTAGTTCCAATATCTGGAACCTGATATTACTGTTTTCCCAACTGAAAAATGATAAAAGAATTCTCAAAACTACTTTTGAGCCTGCGAGGCTGTATTTGCATATTAGCTGACTGATAATGGATCGGGCTGCGCGCCGCAGCAGTATATATGTTGGATCGGACTACACGCCGCAATAATATTGTGCTTGGGATGTAGGAGCTCCTCCGGAGTCTGAACCCCCACAGTGAGCATGGGTACCCAAATTGGATCAGGCTACGCGTCGTAGCGGTCATATCATGCATTGCATTGCATTTAGCTACATCTGATAGCTGTTATACTGTATTGCTGGTACTTGTTGGTACATGTACAGTTGATATTGATTCCGTGACAGGGTATTTGATTACAGCTTTACATAGTGCTTTATTGTGGATTTCTTATCTGCGATGTCTTACCTTTGTTTATTACCACTGAGTCTGGCAGTACTCATTTTACTCCCTGCACCTTGTGTGCAGATCCAGGTACCTCTTAGCAGTGATCCGGTAGCTGTTCGAGGCGACATCTGTGGGATATTCGAGGTAGCTGCAGAGTCCACAGGACCCGATATACCTTCTTACTGTCTTCTGATTCTGTATTGATATTTCTTTCCGTACTTGATAACTTGTAAACCATTATACACTTATGTTCAGTAGAGGCTCATGACTCTTGACCCTTCGGTCTATGGGAGTTGGTATATTTTGGGACTTGGTATATTTTGGGACTTGGTTCCCCATTTTCGATATATGTATCACCGTTGCTTCATGTTTTGATATGTTTAAATGGGATGAAGCGAGCTTCTAGCTCCGTCGTTGTTATTGATTGGTCGGGCTGGCCTAGCAATGTGCTGGGCGCCATCACGACCGGATTTGGGGTCGTGACAAAAATCTAGTTGACAAGTAATTCTTTTATTTTCTGTAATCTCTTTGCGTATTTAGTTCGCTAAAACAGAGTTCGATCTTGTTGCGTGGAAGGAGTAGATCTGAAATTCTCAAAGTCTTAGTTCACTGCCTCCAAAAAGGTTAGCTCTAAACCGAATTTCTATTACTTCGTTTATTTAAAAAATTGCTTTGATTGAAATGATTAATTTTTTAGTCAGGATCTAGAGATACATGTCTACCCTACTGATATTAAGATTTTCCTAAATTCGTTCACCATGTTTTCTAAATGTAATCTGACAACTTTAGTGATTTTGAGCTTATAAAAAATCTTTTTTCTTCTGTATCTCTTTTATACCTTTTCTAGAAATCTCATTGTCTTGTTGATACTTTATTCTCACATAGGAGTAGATTATAAATATATTGATGGTTAATATGTTATATATCGAATTTATGATCTAGTAAAGTGTTTCTCACATATTTGTCGAATTCTTGTTAAACTAATTGAGCTCCAGAGCATATGGTTCAGGCTATGCCCGACGACGAGCAGCGTCGTCTTGAGAGATTTGGCAGACTTCAGCCACCCCATTTTAGTGGCGCCGAGGGCGAGGATGCCCAGGGTTTCTTGGATAAGTGTCAGAAGATGCTGCGTACGGCTGGTATTCTTGAGTCCAGCGGAGTTTCATTTACTACCTTTCAGTTCACTGGTCCTGCATTTGATTGGTGGGAAGAGTTTGAGAGGCGTAGGCCTGCAGGAGCAGCACCTCTCACATGGCAGCAGTTCTCTACTCTCTTTCTAGAGAAATATGTACCTCGGTCTCGTCGCGAGGAGCTATGTCGCCAGTTCGAGTGGTTGGTTCAGGGCAACATGTCTGTGACTCAGTATGAGCTTAGATTCACACAGTTGGCTAGGCATGCCACATGGATGATCCTTAATGATAGGGAGAGGATCAAGAGGTTCATTGATGGCCTCAACTACTCTATCCGCATTCTTATGACCGAGAGAGAGTTTTGTCATCATCATTTGAGCAGGTTGTTGATATGGCACGTTCCATTGAGGCGGATCATCGCCGAGAGAGAGAGGAGTGGGAGGCCAAGAGGCCTCATGGTTCTGGCAGTTTCAGTGGTGCTCCATCTAGAGGGCATTCCCAGCAGAGCAGAGGCCGCTCGTCTAGACCTTCTCATTCAGGCCGCCTAGAGCAGAGCGGAGGTTCATATGGTCATGGTCGACAGGGGTTTCTGCAGGGTCAGTCATCACTTAGTGCCCTTCCAACTCAAAGTGCAGCACCTACTTCTTCAGCCCAGGGTTCTTCTGTGGCGAGGGGTTCCCTTCAGTCCCCTTCTCCAGCACCAGGTGCATGTTTTGAGTGTGGTGAGTTTGGCCATATGAGGAGGCAGTGCCCTCGACTCCGTAGGGACAGGACTCAGCAGAGGGATCAGCCCTCATCTTCAGCACCATCTTAGTCTAGTAGAGGTGGAGGTCAGTCTTCTCGTGGTCGCCCCAGAGGCGAGGAGAGATCTGGTGGAGGCCAGGCACGATTCTATGCACTTCCTGACAGGCGTGATGCAGTTGCCTCCGATACGGTGATTACAGGTATCATTTCTATCTGTCACAGAGATTCCTCTGTTCTATTTGATCCAGGGTCCACATATTCATACGTGTCCTCTTATTTTGCACATTATTTGGGTGTGACTCGTGGTAGTCTTGATTTACCTGTTCATCTGTCCACGCCCGTGGGTGATACGATTGTTGTGGATCATGTCTATAGATCATGTGTTATATCTATTGGGGGTCTGGAGACCTAGGCAGATTTGTTATTGTTGGGGATGGTGGACTTTGATATTATATTGGGTATGGACTGGTTGTCTCCGTACCACGCTATATTGGACTGTCATGCTAAGACAGCTACGTTGGCCATTCCTAGTATTTCTCAGATTGAGTGGCGGGGTTCGACTGATTTTGTCCCTAGCCGTGTTATTTCGTTCCTAAAAGCTCAGAAGATGGTTGAAAAAGGGTGTTTATCGTACTTAGCTTTTGTGAGAGATGTGGAGCTGAGTCTCCTAGCATTGATTCTGTACCTGTTGTAAGGGGCTTCCCAGATGTATTCCCCTCAGACCTGCCGGGCATGCCGCCGGACAGGGATATTGATTTTGGCATTGTCTTGGTGCCGGGCACTCAGCCCATATCCATTCCTCCTTATCGGGTGGCACCAGCTGAGTTGAAAGAACTGAAAGAGCAGCGTCAGGAGCTTCTGGATAAGGGTTTCATCCGCCCTAGTGTGTCCCCGTGGGGCGCGCCGGTGTTATTTGTTAAAAAGAAAGATGGTTCCATGCGAATGTGTATTGATTATAGGCAATTGAACAAAGTGACAAGTGAAGAACAAGTACCCTCTACCGCGCATTGATGATTTGTTTGATCAGCTCCAAGGAGCTAGGGTATTCTCGAAGATTGATCTTCGTTCAGGCTACCATCAGCTGAAGATTAGAGAGTCCGACATTATGAAGACTGCATTCAGGACCAGATATGGTCACTATGAGTTCCTTGTGATGTCTTTTGGGCCGACCAACGCCCCAACAACATTTATGCATCTGATGAACAGTGTGTTCAGGCCCTATCTTGTTTCATTTGTAATCGTATTCATTGACGACATTCTAGTCTACTCCCGTAGTCAGGAGGAGCATGCTCAGCATTTGAGCATTGTGTTGCAGAGATTGAGGAAGGAGAAGCTATATGCTAAATTCTCCAAGTGCGAGTTTTGGCTCGAGTCCGTAGCATTTCTGGGACACGTGGTGTCTCGTGATGGTATTCAGGTTGATCAGAAAAAGATAGAGGCGGTGCAGAGTTGGCCTAGACCGTCCTCAGCTACAGAGATCAGGAGTTTTCTTGGCTTGGCGGGGTATTATCGCCGGTTTGTTCAGGGATTTTCATCCATTGCTTCTTCATTGACTAAATTGACCCATAAGGGTGCACCATTCGTGTGGTCGGATGAGTGCGAGGAGAGCTTTCAGAAGCTCAAGACAGCTTTGACCACAACTCCAGTGTTAGTATTGCCATCAGCTTCAGGTTCATATGTTGTGTGTTGATGCAGGAAGGTAAGGTGATTGCTTATGCTTCTCGGCAGTTGAAGCCACATGAGAAGAACTATCCTGTTCATGATTTGGAGCTAGCCGCCATTGTTCATGCCTTGAAAATTTGGAGGCACTATTTGTACGACGTGTCTTGTGAGGTGTATACCGACCATCGTAGTCTCCAGCACTTGTTCAAACAGAAAGATCTTAATTTGAGGCAGCAGAGATGGCTTGAGTTGCTTAAGGATTATGACATTACTACTTTATATCATCCGGGGAAGGCCAATGTGGTGGCCGATGCTTTGAGCCGGAAGGCGGTCAGTATGGGGAGCTTGGCATATATTCCAGCTGAGGAGAGGCCATTGGCTTATGATGTTCAGGTGCTAGCCAATCGGCTAGCGAGGTTAGATATTTCGGAGCCCAGCAGGGTATTGGCTTGTGTTGTATCTCGGTCATCTCTATATGATCGTATTCGTGAGCGCCAGTATGATGATCCACATTTGGCTCTGTCCTTAGGGACAGAGTTCAGCACGATGATGCTAGAGATGTCACCATTGATAGTGACGGCGTATTGAGGGTGCAGGGCCGGATATGTGTGCCCAATGTTGATGGCCTTCGTGAGTTGATTCTGGAGGAGGCCCATAGCTCGTGGTATTCTATCCATCCAGGAGCCGCGAAGATGTATCAAGATTTGAAACAACACTATTGGTGGAGAAAGATGAAGATGGACATTGTTAGACATGTAGCACGGTGCCTCAACTGTCAGCAGGTTAAGTACGAGCATTAGAGGCCCGGTGGCGTATTTCAACGCATTGATATTCCCGAGTGGAAATGGGAGAGGATCACTATGGACTTTGTTACTAGACTCCCTCGGACAGCGAGGAAGTTTGATTCAGTTTGGATTGTGGATAGACTGACCAAGTCAGCTCACTTCATTCCAGTTAGTACTACCTACAAATCAGAGCGGTTGGCAGCGATCTTTATTTGAGAGATTGTTTGGTTGCATGGGGTCCCAGTGTCTATCATATCCGACAGGGGTACTCGGTTCACTTCTCGGTTTTGGAGAGCATTTCAGCGAGAGATGGGTACACGGGTTGAGTTGAGCACCGCATTTCACCCCCAGACAGACGGGCAGTCTGAGCGCACTATTCAGATCCTGGAGGATATGTCGCGAGCATGTGTGATTGACTTTGGTGGTTCGTGGGATGAGTTCTTACCACTTGCATAGTTTGCCTACAATAACAGTTATTAGTCGAGTATTCAGATGGCCCCGTATGAGGCATTGTATGGCAGACGGTGTAGATCTCCCGTGCGATGGTTTGAGCCTGGTGAGGATAGATTGATAGGGACTGAGTTAGTTCAGGATGCTCCGGATAGAGCAAAGTTGATCCAAGAGAGGCTTCGTACAGCACAGTCTCGCCAGAAGAGTTATGCAGACCGTAGAGTTCGAGAATTGTCTTTCATGGTTGGTGACAGAGTATTGTTGAAGGTTTCACCCATGAAGGGTGTCACGAGGTTCGGGAAGAAGGGAAAGTTGAGTCCCATGTACATTGATCCTTTTGAGATACTCAGGAGGGTTGGAGAGGTGGCATATGAGTTGGCCTTGCCGCCTAGCTTATCCAGCGTTCATCCAGTATTCCATGTGTCTATGCTCCGGAAGTACATTGGGGATCCGTCTCATGTGTTGGACTTCAGTACCATTCAGCTTGACGGTGATTTATCCTATGATGTGGAGCCTATTGCTATTTTGGGTCGTCAGGTGAGACAATTGAGGTCTAAGGAGATTGCATCAGTTAAGGTTCAGTGGAGAGGTCGACCCGTGGAGGAGGCCACTTGGGAGATCGAGCGGGAGACGCGGAGCAGATATCCTCACTTGTTTGAGACTTCAGGTATGTTTCTTGACCCGCTCGAGGACGAGCGTTTGCTTAAGAGGGGGAGAATGTGACGACCCGGCCCGTCGTCACGGGAATTTCCACCCCGTTATGTTGTAATTACATGTTTTATGCTTTTATATCAGTGTTAGAGTCTATCGGGTGAGTTAGGAGTGAATTGGATCGAAAATGAGGCATATAGCCTTTTTGAAGGAAACTTGAATAAGGAAAGTCAACCCGGAGTTGACTATTTGATTAGAGGGCTCGGAATCGGATTCTGATGATTTCGGTTAGTTCCGGGAGGTGATTTATGACTTAGGGGAGCAATCGGAATTGAATTTGGAGGTCCGGTGTAGAAATAGGCTTGAATTGGCTAAGGTTGAATTTTGGCGAAATCCGATCGGTAGGTGAGATTTTGATCCGGGGGTCGGAATGAAATTCCGAAAATTCCTATAGCTTCGTTATGTGATTTTGGATATGTCCGCAAAATTTTAGGTCATTCGGACGTCGTTCGGTCGGGTTTTTGATCGAATGTGTAATTCGGAAAGTTTTAAGGAACTTAGGCTTGAATCCGTGTGTAATTGGTGATTTTGATGTTTAGGATGGTGTTTTTATGATTGGAACAAGTTTGTATCGTGTTTTGGAGTATGTTGGTGGTTTTCGTTGGGGTCACGGGGGCCTCGGTATGAATTCGAGGGTCCAAACGGACCATTTTGTGCCAAATGCACTGCTGTTTCTGCTGCAATTAGTGCAGAGGATTTTTGTGCTTCGCGATCGCGAATCCTTGAATGCGATCGCGTATGAGGAGAATTGTGAACTTTGCGATCGCATGGGAGAGTATGCGATCGCGTAAGGTTATGGCTGGATGCATCGCGATCGCGATGTCTTGTGTGCGATCGCGTAGGTCTGGGGTTTAAAGCAGTGCGATCGCGGGTGGATTCACGCGATCACGTAGTGTTCAGGCATGAAGCAATGCGATCACGTAGGGTATGTTGCGATCGCGTAGAGTAATTTTGGAGCCTGGCGAATTTGTTCATCGCGATCGCGAGCCTGGGGCTGCGATCGCAGAGGGTCGCCTGGCAGTCAGTGAATTAATATAACAGAACAGTCCAGTCGCGAACCCCAAACCCAAAACCTCAATTTTTGAGTTCCAAGAGAAGGTATTGACGGGAGATTGCTGAGAAATCATCGGGGTTTCGTCGGAGGTAAGTTTTGTGGCTTAATTACATCATTTTAACATGAAATCCTTGGTTAAATTTCTGTAAATGGAAGATTAAAGGTGGGTTTGAGCCCTAGGCCTAAATTGAAGAAAAACACCGATTTGAGTGGGAAAATGGAGTCCGATTTTGGTAAATTTTATATGCCTAGACTCGTATCGAGATGAGGATTCCGAATATGTGACTTTTGTAATTTTTCGAGAAGCGTACCGAAAGTCAGGTTTTGGCAACTTTGCCATTTTTTTGGTGTAAATCGAGTTGTATTGATTGGGTGTCATCCCATTGGCCTAATTTGTTGTATTTCTACTGTATTTGATCAGATTCTACGCGTGCGGAGCTTGATCCTCGTGGCAAGGGCATTGCGGAGTAGTCGTCGCGCTGTATTGAGGTGAGTAATAGATGTGGGTGATGACCAGCGGGTTCGAAACCCCGGTATACCACTTTGTGACGTTGTATAGCGGCGAGACACGTACTCTCATGTGAGTGCGGGGTCGATTGTGATTGGGGACTATGGCTTAGTCCGACTTGTTGATACCGTGTTATGATATTAGGCTATTCTTGAGCCGTCGAACCTCCTTCTCGGATGGTTGCATACTATATATATTGAAATATTGGCTACTCTTGTGCCGTGGAACCCCCTTCTTGGGCGGTTGAGTATTCTTGTGGGTCGTGAGCCAGTTATTGTATCCCGTGAGGATCGTTATCATGGTCTAGTGATATTGACATACTAGTTTACTACCAGTCCGTAGCTATTTCTGTTATCATGCTAGTTCCAATCTCTGGAACCTAATATTACTGTTTTCCCAACTGAAAAATGATAAAAGAGTTCTCAAAACTACTTTTGAGCCTGCGAGGCTGTCTTTGCATATTAGCTGACTGGTAGTGGATCGAGCTGCGCGCCGTAGCGGTATATATGTTGGATCGGACGGCACACCGCAGTGATATTGTGCTTGGGCTGTAGGAGCCCCTCCGGAGTCTGAACCCCCACAGTGAGCACGGGTACCCAAATTGGATCGGGCTACGCGTCGTAGCGGTCATATCATGCATCGCATTGAATTTAGCTACGTCTGTTAGCTGTTATACTGTTTTGCTGGTACTTGTTGGTACATGTACAGTCGATATTGATTCTGTGACAGGGTATTTGGTTACAGCTTTACATAGTGCTTTATTGCGGATTTCTTATCTGCGCTGTCTTACCATTGTGTTAAAAACAGGATAGTATGAATACAGTGGCTTGCCTAGCTACCACGAGTAGGCGCCATCACAATCCCGATGTTGGGGGAAAATCCGGGTCGTGACAATATTCGAGGTAGCTGGCGAGTCCGCAGGACCCGATATTCCTTCTTACTGTCTTTGATTCTGTATTGATGTTTCTTTCCATATTTGGTAACTTGTAAACCATTATACACTTATGTTCAGTAGAGGCTCATGACTCTTGACCCTTCGGTCTATGGGAGTTGGTATATTTTGGGACTTGGTTCCCCGTTTTCGATATATGTATCACCGTTGCTTCATGTTTTGATATGTTTAAATGGGATAAAGCGAGCTTCTAGCTCCGTCGTTGTTATTGATTGGTCGGGCTGGCCTAGCAATTTGCTGGGCGCCATCACGATCGGATTTGGGGTCGTGACATAGTGGCTCTCACTTTTCTTGATATGATGAATTTGGGTTATGATATTTGATTGCAGACTGGCTG
>JASVEL010007481.1:0-86235 GCA_032618575.1 Nicotiana noctiflora
CTATGGGAGTTGGTATATTTTGGGACTTAGTTCCCCGTTTTCGATATATGTATCACCGTTGCTTCATGTTTTGATATGTTTAAATGGGATAAAGCGAGCTTCTAGCTCCGTCGTTGTTATTGATTGGTCGGGCTGGCCTAGCAATTTGCTGGGCGCCATCACGATCGGATTTGGGGTCGTGACATAGTGGCTCTCACTTTTCTTGATATGATGAATTTGGGTTATGATATTTGATTGCAGACTGGCTGTCTGGACTAATATGATATGGACTATGTCGGAAAATACCACAAATTGTGTAGTAGAGTGCATCAGATTATGTTCCAGCACGGTAGTTGTACCCCAGGACCAGCAGACGGCTAGTAGGTATTGCTCTGTCAGTTGGGCCTTCGTGGGGGATGTCAGTGCAGAAAGTTTTACCATTGATTCAGTTCCGATATTGATGAACCTTGTTGGATGCATTTCTTGTAGTTGAGTTGAGGCTATATATGTTTATTATAATGAGCAACTTGACTCAATGTGCATTTCCTTTTGCGAGATTTATGAGTGGATTGGGTGGCACGCCGCCACGGGTTATTTGGATCGGTTGGCACGCCGCCACAGGTATAGTATCTGGATCGGGTGGCACGCCACCACGGGTATGTCATTGGAGCGGGTTGCACGCCGCAACACTGTGATATGGAGAATAATTCCTATATGTTACCTTGTATACAACACTTCCTGGCTTCTGAGGAAAAGTCCATATTGGGTATCGGTCAGCGAATAGCACATCGGTTGTGTCCTTTCAGGATTCGATAGTGTATACTAATTGTATCACCGTGGTGTAATTGATTGCTTGAGTTCAGACCAAGATCTATGCGTGGCTGACCGTTTTGAGCATGGTGACTTGAGGTGCTTCATGAGTAATAGTGTTTGAATAGAATCATGAGTCGTGGAAAGGCCACGTGATGTCATGATCTTCGAGGAGGATTCAGGTACTCTATGATGTGAGACGGGATCTCAGTTCTATGTTATGATGGTATGGAGGAATTGAATTACAGCTCTTTTGTTTGAGTTAGTTGTCACTATTTGAGTATGTTCAGACGTTACTTATTGGAGCCTGTGTTGTGCTCGTCACGGCTTAGGCCAGTGTTGAGGTGTCATATAACCAGTGCGGTGTGTTATAATCGGAATGTTCGTTGGATTCATTAATGAGTGCGAGCATATGTGATTCCAGCTGGCTAGAAAGTTAATATCGAGGTTTGGCTCCGAAATCTACTGTGGTATCAGTTAAAAAGGAAATGGATTCATGAATGGTTGGCCTGAGAGATGGATTCGATATATCGCGTGTTCGGTTGCCGTGGATAGGATATGAAGGTGTTGAATAAGACTTTAGCTAATGAGAAAGGTTTTTCAGTTAGTATTTGGTTATTGTAGCCAATTGTTATGATTAGAGACCATCGTCTCGAGTGATTGGGTCGTTTAGTACATCATATGATCTCACCCGGAGTGGCGAGTATGGGTTACTACAGTTGGTTTGGGCGCATTCTGAATATAGACGTGGGATTCAGATTTGGTATATGATTTCGAAAAGTGCAATGTGATCTATAGTTCAGATGTACCGGGCTACCCAGGCAAAACTCTACAGAAGCGGAAGGTCCATCGCAGGTGCAGGCTCGCAGAAGCGAGCCCAGGTGCGCAGAAGCGGTCGAGGCCATTTGGGGGAAAATCGTAGAAGCGAAAGAGGTTCCGCAGGTGCGGTCTTGCAGGTGCAAGAAGTGGACCGCAAAAGCAATCCTCGCCCTTAAGTGTAATGTCACAGAAAGGGACTCGCAGGTGCGAGTCCAAGACCGCGAAGCGAAAAACGCGTCAGTGATATAGAAAACATAAGGGTCGAAATTTAGAAATTGTAACACATTTAGGGCTTTGTTCTAAGAGACGACTTGGGCGATTTTGAGGAGGAAATCAAGAGGATTCTTTAGGTAAATAACTATCTATGGACTCAATTTATGATTTTACATCGATAAATTATGGAATTAACACTTGAAAATGGAGGTATGGAGGTGTATCAATGGAGGTTTTTGCTCTAAGCTGGGTTATTGAAAATTATCGATTTGAATGGGCAAACAGAGTTCGATTTTGATAAATTTTATATGTATGGATTAGTGGCAAGATAAGGAATCTGAAAATGTAACTTTTATAATTTTTTGAGAAGCGGGCACGGGACTCGAGTTTTGCTAGTTTCGTGATTTTTCATGTATTTTGATTGCTTTCGATTGGGTATTGTTCCATTAGCCTATTTTGATATATTTGTACTAATTTTGACTAGTTTTGACTTGCGTGGAGGCTGGTTCAAGGAGCTAAGGCATCGCGGGCTTGAGTTTTCACCGGATCGAGGTGGGTAATACTTGTAAATGATGTCCTGAGGGTTAGTAAATCCCGGGCTTGCACATCCTAGTGTTTTATTGAGGTGACTTGCATGCTGGATAACGGGCGTGTGGTAGAGCACCGTTGGGGATTATAACTTGGTCCATCCCGCTTAATAAATAATAACACCTAAATGCTTGAAATTGAATTAACACCCTAATAAAGATATTAATTATCAGAAATTGGACTAATTATCATATTTTGGGCTTCGTGCCGATTATCTAAATCTTTTAGGGATTGGTATCACTTTCTTGGAAATATTGTGCATATTTTTATCTCAATCTAAGGTTTTAAAATGGTATTTTGCTACTCAGCATTTTTATAAGATTTGAAAAAAAAACTTGAAGAAGGTTTGATGACATTTTTAGTTGTGAGTTGATATGATACTGTTGCCCGAGGGGCTTTTTGATTATTCATTGGACTGATTGGGGACGAGGGCCATATGCGAGGGCATGACGATTTATGTGAGGAGGATTTCAGGACTCGAGTGATATGTGAGCATATGCATATACATGTATGGATCGGACCGCACGCCGCAGTAGTATATGAATTGGACTGCACGCCACAGTATTATTGCATTTGGGCTGTTGGAGCCCCTCCGGAGTCTGTACACAGTGAGCGCGGGCGCCTTTGCATGGATCGGGGGCGCCTTTGCATGGATCAGGTTGTACGCCACAACGTCATATGCATTGCATTGCATACATACATTGGCTTTCTTGTACTACGTGGCATGACATTTAGCACTCATACATTACTGGAATACATGTGTTATCTGCCTTATTAACCAGATACTTTGGTGGAAATTAATAAGGAGTGCTGAACCCAAGGGGCTGATTTGAGTGCAGACTTGCACTATCTGAGGTTGTGCCAGGTATTGAGCTGTCATAATGAAAGGAAAAGACATTAGAAAAGAGATTTCTAAATAATCTACTCACATATGCTGAAAAGGAATAAAATGAAAGTGTATTGTAGTTTAAAAGATGGTTCTGTATTATATAGCATGAGATAGTGCTTTGTATGGTTTTCTTTTCCTCAGCATTATTTACTTTTATTACCGCTAAGTTGGAAGTACTCACTCGACTCCCTGCACCATGTGCGCAGATTCAGGTACCTGGAGGCTTAGCTGAGCTTGGTGCTGGTCTAGACCTAGTTGGGATCGTCGAGGTAGCTGCCTGGCGTCCGCAGGACCCGACTTTTTCCCCTTACTATTATGTTATTATTTATTCTGCGTACTCTTAGACTTGTAGAGTTATTTACGGTATTGACTGATATTCTGATAGAGGCTCTTGGCTCGTGACTCCCAGATCTTTGGGAAGTTACGTTGTTTTTAGAAGGTTTTGGGATATTATTATATCTATTACTCTAATTTGGCTTCTTTCTCTGATAATGACTTAAAATAAGTGATTTTGATCTCTAAGCTCGGGATGAGAGTGTATTTGGTTGGGCTGGCCTAGCAATGTGCTGGGCGCCATCACGATCAGGTTTTGGGGTCGTGATAGATTTTCATTCTGATTTTAATAAATGTTATATCTTATGTGCCTATTATTAATAGTCCACTTTTATTATATATTTATTTTAATAAGAATTACAACGTCGTAAAAATGCACCTCGAATCACGTTGCACCAGTGCACCCGTGGCTTTTGACATATTTCGACGTCCGCATACAAGGCATTTAAATCAACACATATATGTCCTCGGGGAGAAAATCCCCCACGCAAGGTTAGACAAGTCACTTACCTCAATCCCGGTACAAAACCGCTAAGAAATGACTCCCTTACCACGAGTATCCGACTCCGAGTAGCCCAAATCTAATCAAACCAACTACACAATGTAAATAACATCACAAGTAACTAATTACAGTGATAAAATTGTAGCTACGATGCGAAAATGGCTGAAATGACAAAAATACCCCTGCAGCCATTGGCTCGGATTCAAAATAGTTTTACGTTTTCCGAACCCTCGTATTCTCATGAGTCTAACCATATAAAATTTATCAAAATTGGACTCCGTTTGCCCATTCAAATCAATGATTTTCAATAACCCAATTCTAGAGCAAAAATCCCCCATTAACACACCTCTAATCCTCTACTTTCAGAGGTTTAATCCATAGTTTAACAATATTTTAACATAAATTTAGTCCATGAGTGATTACCTGATGATTCCCCTTGATTTCCTCCTCAAAATCGTTAAAATCCTCTTCTAGTTCGAAGCCTCCAATATTTTTAATGTTCTAAAATTTTTGAGTTAGACTGACATTAAACCCTCCAGTGATTTTTGCTTCTGCGGCACTAAGGTTGCTTCCGCGATCCCGCTTTTGCGAAGAAGCTGTCGCTTCTTCAGCTCTACCATAACTCGCCCAGGACCGCTTCGGTGGTCCAAAGTCGCTTCTGCGATGATCGCTTATGCGGAAATTATCCACTTCTATGGAAAGCTGCCAGCCAACCAGACTCGCTTCTGCGGGCTCGCCTAAACGATCACCCGTTCTCTTCTACGAACTCAACTGCCCTTACATTTTTTGCACCTGCGCTCCTTTCTCCACTTCTGCGGACTCGCTTCTGCGGTCCAAGATCCGCAGAAGCGGAAACAACAGATGACAGACACCAGTCTGCTGCAACTTCCAATTTTCTCCTGTTTAATCACCCGAACTCATCCCGAGGTCCCCAGGACTTCAACCAAAAGCACCAACCTACCCCAAATCACGATACGAACTCGTTCCAATGATAAAAACATTTCATTAAACACAAAAATCATTAAATTAAGGTGGATTCAATCCTAAGTTTCAACCAAAACTTCCGAAGCCTACAGGCTATCAAAAACCCGAACAAACGATGTCTGAATGACCTTAAAATTTGTAGATATATCAAAAGTCACCTAACGATGTTACTGCAACTATCAGAATTCCATTCCGATTTCTGGATCAAAATCTCACCTATCGATCGGATTTCCAAAAATTACAAACTTCGGCATTTCAAGCCTAATCGAGCTACAGACCTCCGAAATATATTCTGAATGCGCTCCCAACCCCGAAATCACCTAACAAAACAGACGGAATCATCAGGTTTACGTTCTAAGGTCGTCTTAACACTATTTTGAATACGTGCCATTTTTCAACTATAAGGCTCTCATTTAGGGTCTAAGTGTCCCAAAACACTCCAAATTCTAAAACCGAACATCCCGACAAACCACAATAACAGAAATGAACTTAGGGTAAGTAGTTAATTGGGGATCAGGACGTAAATTTCAAAAAAGGATCGGTCGGGTCATTACATATGAGTTCTTTTTCGATGTTGTGAGACATTGTGATTTGTTAGTTATTGGCACATGTGGTGCGGTTTCATTGATAATTCATAGCGAAAGTCGAGCGGGAAGAGTCATTGAGTGTTGCTCAGTGTATAGAACATTAGTTATGGTCTATTGGGTTGTGTGTTGTGTGTTCTTATTTTACCATGTGTGTAATGAATTGTGTTAGTTTCAGACATCAAATTTGCGTAGTTGTTGACTTTGAGCTTAGTAGCTTGAGGTGCTTTAGGTGTAACGGTGTTGGGATAGGATCGCACATCGTAGCGAGGCTACGAGAGTATGACCTTTCGGGGTAGATTCAGGCATTCTATTTCTATGATGTGGGAATGGGGTCTCAGCCTTGTATTGTAATGGCATTGACGAGCTTGGGGTACATCTCTTTCAATTGAGTCATTTGTTATGATTTAAGTTTGTTCAGATTGTTTCTTACTAGTGCGTGTATTATGCAAGATGTGGTTTAGACTTGTATTGAGATATCGTATCATCAGAGTGATGTTGGATTCGAGGTGATCATTGGGTTAATTAATGAATACGAACATATTTGATCTCAACTTGTTAGGAAGATAATATCGAGGTTTGACCCAAAAATCTATTGTGATATCAGTCAAGGGAAGTGATTTCATGAATGGTTGATCTAAGAGATGATAACGTTTTATAACGTGTTTCATTCATCATTGGCAGTATAGGAAAGTGTGGGAATAAGGCTTTAGCTAATAAGAGGTTCTCTACTGGTAATTGGTTGCTGGGGATAACTGCTGTGAATATAAGTTATGATTCCAAGTGTTTGGTTTAGGAGGTATATCATATATTTTCACCTGAGTGTGCAAGTATGGGTTATTACAGCTGGTTCGGGCTTACTTTGAGTGCATATGTGAATTTTCGATCTTGTGTATGATTTTCGGAAGTGGTTCTATAGTTTGGTTTATGGATTAAATGGACTGTGAAAGTTTGGCTGTATTGTGTTATCAGGTCTATGCGAGATAGGGTGACAAGAGATCACCAGAATATATGGTTGGTAAGATCATTCAGCTACTGGTTGACTTCTAGAACAACTCTCGATACGCTCGAGGATGAGCGTTTGTTTAAGTTGGGGAGGATGTAACGACCCGACCCATCATTACGGGAGTTACCACCTCGTTTTCCCTATTTTATGCTTTTATATGTTTCAATATATGTGTTTGGAGAATTCGAAGTAAATCGGGTAGAATTCGGTTAGAAATGAGATAATAAATCTCTTTATCAGAAGGTTGGTTTGGAAAACGTCAACTGAATGTTGACTTATGAGTTCGGAGACTCGGAATGGATTTCTGATGATTCGAATAGTTTCGGGGGATATTTTATGACTTAGGTGAACAATCGAAATTGAATTCAGAGGCCCGGTGTAAAATTAGGCTTGAATTGGCTAAGGTTGAATTTTGGCGAATTCCGGATGGTAGGTGAGATTTTTATCCGAGAGTCGGAATGGAATTTCGAGAGTTGCAGTAGCTCCGTTAGGTGATTTTGGATTTGCATACAAAATTTCATATCATTCGGAGGTGTTTAGGTCGGGTTTTAGATCAAATGCAAGTTTCGGAAGTTTTAGTTTAACTTAGGCTTGAATCCGTGATAACTCGATGATTTTGATGTTTATGATAATTTTTTTATGTTTCTAGCAAGTTTGAATGAAGTAATAGAACATATCTGTGCATTTGGTTGAGGTCCTGAGGGTCTCGCGGTGAATTCGGATGGCCAACGGGCAATTTTGAGCATGTTCAATGCAGCAGAAAATTACATAGGATTTTTACACTATGCGATCGCATAGAGAGTTCTGAGGGGGTGGAGATTTTTCACTATGCAATCGCGTGAAGGAGTGTGCGATCGCGTAGGTTTGAGACATAGAACAGTGCGTTCACATAAGGTTATCTGCGATCGCGTAGAAGAGGAAAAGAGTTCTCTGCGATCGCATGGATTGTTCTGCGATCGCGTAGAAGGAATTTTGGGAGGCTTGAGATTTGTACAATGCGATCGCATCAGTGCTATTACGATCGCATAGGAGAAAACCTAGGCAGATAGAATAGTTTTAAGGGTTATTTCAGTCGCGAAACCGACCATTTTTACATTGCCTTGAGAGCTTTTTGATCGATTTTGATGAGGATTTCGACGGGAAGTGATGGGAGGTAAGTCTCGTGGCCTAGAAACATTATTTAACTGAAGATTTATCCATTAATTCTCTGAAATTGGGTAGAAATTGTGAAGAACTAGCGCTTTGTTTTAAAAACGAATATTTGGGATTTGAAAGGTTATTTGAACTCCCTTTTTGATAAACTTTATATGTACGGACTCGTGGCGAGACGAGGAATCTGTTGGTATAATTTTCGTAATTTTTCGAGAAGTGGGTCCGAAGCTCGGGTTTTACCAACTTCGTGAATTATACTTTTCGAGTATTTTTTATTGGGTTATGTTTTTTGACCCATATTTATGTATTCGTCTTGGTTTGACTAGATTCGATGCACGAGGAGGTCAATACGAAAGGAAAAGGCATTGCGGACGAGTCCACAGCCGGTTAGAGGTGAGTAGTTGGTGTATATAATGGCCCGAGGGTTTGAAACCCCGGCTTATCACATTGTGACGCTATTTAGGGAGTGACTCGCATCCCATGGCAGGTTCAGGATTGTTTATGACTGGGGATTGTGACTTGGTCCATCCCGAACAAGAATAATGCTATATTAGCGATTGAAACACACCCAGTGCTGAATATATCTGGGCTTTATGCCATGTTTGGGACCTTGTGCCGACCTGTAGTATCCTTAGGGGATAAATATTATTGTGATAGCATAATTTATAAAATAATTGATCAAAGTCCTGGGTTTAATCACTATTATGAACTGCTAAGTCACATTTTCCTAAAAATTAAATAACTAAAGTATTTCCTTATTAATGAATTGGAAATTGGAAATAAATAAATTAAAAGTGTTATGTGACTCATATGCATATTGTGGACTGAGTATGGATCGGGCTGCATGCCACAGCGAATGACATGAATATACTGCGCTTGGGCTGAAGGAGCCCCTCCAGAGTATGTACACACTCCCAGTGAGCGCCGTTGACATTAAATAGATCGAGCTACGCGTCATAGCGGTCATGTGCATGCATTGCATTCATGCATTGTTATTTACTTGTGCTATGTGTGATTTGTTGTTGTTGTTAGTTCATAGTAAAGTACCAGGCTGTTAGATGTAGCTTTAATTTGTGGTATTTCGTGGACTTTTTATCTTCAGACATTTTATATGCTTTTTATTCACTGAGTACTTAGTACTCATCCCTACTCCCTGCACCTTTCTGTGCAGATTCAGGTACGCCGGAATTTTAGCTGAGCAATCTCGTTTTTTCAGAGTTATCAGAGTTGTTGAGGTAGCTGCCAACGTTCGTAGGACCTGGCTACTCTTCTTATTCCAGTTTTATTTATATATATACTTTTGGACTTGAGTATTTTGTTCGGATATTACTATTATCCAATATTGCTTAGAGGCTCTAGACTCATTACCCCAGATCTTTGGGAGTATTATTATTAGTTTTTCGCACTTCTCATTATTATTATTCTATTATTACTGGATTATTATTCTAAACCATTATATTCTCCTTAAATTGTCGATTTCGGGACTTATTGCTAATATGAAAACGACTGTTGGTCTGGTTTGCCTAGCTTTAGGGTTGGGCGCCATCACGACCGGGTTTGGGTCGTGATAGAAATGAGGGGCTAAAAATAGAAAATCCAAAAAAATCTGATGTTCATCTTAGTTGCCAATACAAGGGCATGAGTATTGCCTTAATTCACTAGTTTGAACTTCCAAAAATTCCCCCCAAACTCACCTCTCAATTTCAGATTTCAAATTTGAAATTTAAACCTTTACAAAAATACAAAAACAAATAGAAGAATCTCTGAAAAACTAAAAGAATTTTACTGTTCCATTGATAATCATCCTGTTGAGACTGATTTACTGAAGTTGCTATGGTATTATTTGTGTGATTTTGAATTTTGAGGTTGGCTATTGAGCCTGTTCTGGTATATTACTGGTTTTTCTCCATTGAAATTAGTTGTTTGGTTGTGAGGTGTTCATTAGTATAATTGCTGCTGTGATGATTCACTACTGGTTCTGCTTTTAAATTCATTCTTGGAATTGTTGTGTTGACTGATATGTCACTGGGTTTTAAACTCATTCTAGGGTTGCTGCTGTTATTTTCTCCATTGCTGACTTTTCCTCCTCTTAATTTTTGCTTCCAGGTACACATTTGCACTCACATTGATGTAGCTTCAAGCTTGAGCAATGAAATAAAAGTTCCAGTTGTTTGTTCTTAAAGTTTATTAGTAATATGTGTATTATAAAAAAATCTGTTCGGATCTATGTGAATATAGAACTTAGATAGTGTAATTTGTATCTAATCGAATTGTTTGAGTTTTCAATTTGTATTGGACTGTTAAGTTACATGGAGGCATGTAATTAATAGTGAATTGAACACTCATGGCTTAACAATAGGAGGCACTAACAGGCAGATTTAGTAAAGGCCATTTCATGTAGCAGTAAATTTATTACTGTTTTTACTGAAATAAATCTATGATTGCATTTAAATGAGGTTTTGAATCTGGTTTATGTAGGGCTTTGGAAATAATAAGAGATTAATATTCATTTTTAGGTTTAATCTGGAAAATTCTTCGTAGTTAATTGGTATTATAGTTTGATTAACATCCTCAATTGAATAAATGTGTGTATCATTGAATACTATCAACTGGATAATACGCCTAACATAATTTACATAATGTATATGTGATTCAGTGGAGATATTGTGTGTTTTAAAAAATTATGAAGAATATGTTTATCAATTAAAAGTAATGTTTTGCTAATAGCTCTATCCTGGTTACAGTATGGGCTTGACATTAGCTTTGCAATTACTTGGATTGACATTGTTCAGATGGGATTCGATCCCAGGCTTGGATGCCTCATGGCTGCTTGAGCCATTACTTATTGGGCCTGCACAATTGGGCTATATCAAAAGCCCATTACACAGGCTAGTCCATCGTTTGAGTTTGGGCTTAGAGAATTAAGATCTTAGTTCTGGCTAAATGCCCGGACTATGCACGTAAATCGAGGCAATATAAAATGAGGTTTTCAAGGCCTCGGAAGCGCTAAACAAATGAGAAAAACAGGCGATGACCCTTTGGGTCGTCACATCCTCTACCTCTAAAACAATCGTTCGTCCTCGAACGGACAAGAGAAGGATGTACTTGAGTCGGGGAACAAATGTGGGTAACGGCTCCGCATATTTCACTCGGACGCCCAGGTCGATGCCTCAGGAGGCTGACCTCTCCACTGGATGCGCACTGAAGGAAAAAACTCTTCGACCTCAACTGTCGAACCTGCCAGTCTAGAATGGCCTCCGACTCCTCCTCGTAAGATAGATCCTTGTCCAATTGGACTGTGCTGAAGTCTAACACATGTGTAGGATCGTCGTGGTACCTCTGAAACATAGATACATGAAAAACTGGATGTACGGCTGATAAGCTAGGTGGCAGTGCTAGTCTGTAAGCTACCCCTCCCATTCGGTCCAGAATCTCAAATGGACCAATATACCTAGGGCTGAGCTTGCCCTTCTTTCCGAACCTCATCACTCTGTTCATAGGCGATACCCGGAGCAATACCCGCTCACCAACCATGAAATCCACATCTCTGACCTTACGATCTGCATAAGTATTCTGTCTGGACTGAGCTGAACGTAATCTCTCCTGGATAGTCTTGACCTTGTCTAAGGCCTCCTGAACTAAGTCTGTACCCAGTAACCGAGCCTCTCCCAGCTCAAATCGCCCGACTGGAGACCGACATCGCCTACCATACAATGCCGCCTTACTGATATATGCATTTTTTCGCATTGTCTTCCTCCAACAGGAAGGAGTCGGAGCCATGTGAATGCTAGACTGGTAGCTGTTGTTGTAGGCAAACTCTGCTAATGGCAGAAACTGGTTCCACGAGCCTCCAAAATGAATGACACGGGCTCGGAGCATATCCTCTAGGATCTGAATAGTCCTCTCGGGCTGACCGTCCGTCTGAGGGTGAAAAGGTATACTCAACTGAACCTAGGTGCCTAACACCTGCTGGACCGCTCTCCAGAAACGCGAGGTAAACTGTGTACCCCGATATGAGATAATAGACATCGGCACCCCATGAAGGCGAACAATCTCCCGGATATAAATCTCTACTAGCTTCTCCGATGAGTAAGAGGCAGATACTGGAATGAAGTGTGCTGACTTGGTCAACCTATCAACAATGACCCAAATAGCATCAAATCTCCTCCGAGTCAAAGAGAGCCCAATAACGAAGTCCATTGTAATCCGCTCCCATTTCCACTCGGGAATTTTAATTCTCTGGAACACACCACCAGGCCTCTGGTGCTCATATTTAACCTGCTGACAGTTTATACACCGAGCAATATACGCAATAATGTCCTTCTTCATCCTACGCCCCTAATAGTGCTACCGTAAGTCGATACATCTTTGCGGCGCCCGGGTGAATAGAATACCGCGAACTGTGGGCCTCCATTAAAATCAACTCTCGAATCCCCTCAACATTGGGCACACAAACTCGCCCCTGCAATCTCAATACTCCGTCATCATCTAGAGTTACCTTCGTGGCACCTCCCCGTTGTACAGTATCCCTCAGGTCATGCAAATGAGGATCAACAAATTACCTCTCACGGATACGCTCTAATAGAGAAGAACGAGCGACCGTGCAGGCTAACACCCTGCTAGGCTCAGAAATGTCTAGTCTCACGAACCAATTGGCTAAGGCCTAGACATCTAGAGCAAGTGGTCTCTGGATGACCGGAATATAAGCGAGACTACCTATGCTGGCAGACTTTCTACTCAACGCATCGGCCACCACATTGGCCTTACTTGGGTTATATAAGATAGTAACATCATAGCCCTACAGCAACTCTAACCATCTCCTATGTCACACATTTAACTCTTTTTGCTTAAATAAATACTGAAGACTTTTGTGATCCGTGTATACGTCGCACGCCACACCATATAGATAATGCCTCCAGATTTTTAAGGCATGGACTACTGCTGCCAGCTTAAGATCATGAACCGGATAATTCTTCTCATGGATTTTCAACTGTCTCGAAGCATAAGCAATAACCTTGCCATCCTACATTAATAACGCTCCAAGCCCAGTACGGGATGCATCACAATAAAGTGTGTAAGGCCCTGAACCCATGGGTAATATCAACACTGGTGCCGTAGTCAAAGCTATCTTGTGCTTCTCAAAGCTGGCTTCACACTCATCTGACCACTTGAACAGGGCACCTATCTGGGTCAACCTAGTCATCGGGGCTGCAATAGAAGAGAACCCCTCTACCAATCGACGGTAGTAGCCTGCTAACCTAAAGAAACTCCGAATCTCGGTCACTGAAGCTGGTCGAGGCCAATTCTTGGCTGCCTCAATCTTTTTTGGGTCCACCTGAATACCCTCTACTGACATGATATGACCCAAAAATGCAACCAAACTCAACCAGAACTAGCATTTTGAAAACTTGGCATATAGCTGATTATCCTTCAGAGTTTGAAGAACCACTCTAAGGTGTTGCTCGTGCTCTTCCTGGCTGCAGGAGTATACCAGGATATCATCTATAAAGACTATCACCAACAGATCTAGATAAGGCTTGAACACCCGATTCATCAACTCCATAAATGCTGCTGGAGCATTAGTCAACCCGAAAGACATGACCAAGAATTCATAGTGCATGTACCTAGTGCGAAAGGCTGTCTTAGGAATGTCAGGCGCCCTGATCTTCAGCTGATGGTAGCCCGACCTCAAGTCTATCTTGAGAACACCATCGCTCATTGGAGTTGGTCAAACAAATCATCAATCCTTGGCAGTGGATACTTGTTCTTTATTGTCACTTTGTTTAATTGCCGAAAATCAATACACATCCGCATCGAGCCATCCTTCTTCTTCACAAATAACACCGGTGCGCCCCAGGGAGAAACACTGGGCCTGATAAACCCTTTTTTTAGAAGGTCTTGCAACTGATATTTTAACTCCTTTAACTCTGGCTGGGCCATGCGATAGGGTGGAATAGAGATGGGCTGAGTTCCCGGTGCCAAATCAATACAGAAACCAATATCCCTGCGAACATAAGGAATTGCTGAGCAACATCGCATTTGCGAGGTATTATTCGCATTTGCAAACCAAGGCCTTTCTTGGGCCTCTTCGCATTTGCGAAGTATTGTTCGCTTTTACTAACTAAGGCTATTTCTGGGAGCTCTCGCAATTGCGAGTAATTCTTGACAATTGCGAAGATATCAGTTGGGGAAAATACCAGTTGTGTTATTTTTCAAAATCTACTCTAACGGTCTATCAAATCTTTACCCGAGCCCTCGGGCTCCAAACCAAACATGCACACAACCTCAAAAATATACCACGAGCTTGCTCGCATGATCAAATCGCCAATATAACATCATTTTTATAGAATTAAGCCTCAAATTCATGATTTCTTCTTTTAAACTTCATAAACTTTCAAATTTGGAACTCATGGTTCAAAACACATCAAACGATGCTCAAATTCCGTCAAACTTTGCAGGAAGTACGTAAATAATATTTAAGACTTGTACCAGGTGCCGTAACCAAAATACAAGCCTTATACCATGGTCTTTTAATCAATTTTTATTTTCATTTTCATTAATAATTTCAGCAAAACAATTTAACATAAAAATTCATATATTGGGCTCTAGGCCTCAGAATTCGACTCCAGACACATGTCCGAGTCCCATATTTTCCTACAAACCTTTCGCGACCGTCCGATCTCGGGTCCGGGTCCTGTTTACCAAAAATATTGAACGAAGTCGACTATATCAATATTAATATCAAATTTCTTCAAATTTTCCATAGAACTCACATATTATAATACAAATATTTTTCGGCTACATGCCCGGACTATGCACGTAAATCAAGGCAATATAAAATAAGGTTTTTAAGGCCTCGGAAGCGCGGAACAAATGAGGAAAATAAGTGATGACCCTTTGGTTCGTCACAGGACAGTCGAAATGAGATTTATTTATTAAAATTTAGAGTCGCCACTTGGAAAATTAAGGGTGTCCCAAGTCACTGGTTGAATCTCGAATAGAGTAAATTATTGACTCTATTAATTGTCCGCGAACTTGAAATCCGAGTAAGGAATTATGTTAACCCGGGAGAAGGTGTTAGGCTTTCCTGGATTTTGCGGTTCTTGCATGGTCGCTCAACTGTCGTATTTGATTTTGTGATGACCCGGTCCGTTGTTACATGAATTACCGCCTTGTTTTCCCCTCATTATGGTGTTTCATGTTTCTATATCTATGTTAGAGTCTATCGGGGGAATTCGAATTAATTCTTGTTGGAAATAAGGCATATAGCCTTCTAGAGTGAAGCTTGTTTCTGAAAAGTCAACCTGAAGCGGAATATATGGTTAGATGGATCGGAATCGAATTCCGGTGATTCGGTTAGCTTTGGGAGGTTATTGGTGACCTAGGGAAGTGATCAAAATTGAATTTGGAGGTCCGATGTAGAAATAGGCTTGAATCGGCTAAGTTGGAATTTTGGCGAAATCCTATCGATAGGTGAGATTTTGAAACAGGAGTCGAAATGTAATTCCAAAAATTGCAGTAGCATTGTTAGGTGATTTTGGATATGTCTGCAAATTTTTAGGTCATTCGAACATCATTTGGTCGGGTTTTTGATAGAATGTAGGTTTCAGAAGATTTGGTTGAAACTTAGGCTTGAATCCGCCTTAACTTGATGATTCGTGTGTTTGAGGGTGTGTTTTTATGGTTGGAACAAGTTCATGTGATGATTTAGAGTGGATTTGTATTTTTGGTTGATGTCCCGGGGGCCTCGGGATGTTTTCGGAGGGTCTACGAAAGAAAATTTGGAGTTTTTGGACTGCTGGTGTATTGCAGCAGGGATTTTCTCTTCAGCGGATAGGTAACCACAGACGTGGCCCCGCAGAAGTTACCAGGAGGTCGCAGGAGCGGACTGGGATGCCCAGGCAAAACTCCGCAGAAGCGGAAGGTCCATTGCAGGTGCGGGCTCGTAGAAGCGAGCCCAGGTGCGTAGAAGCGGTCGAGGCCATTTGGGGGGAAATCGCAGAAGCGGAAGAGGTTCCGCAGGTGCGGTCTTGCAGGTGCGAGAAGTGGACCACGGAAGCAGTCCTTTCCCTTAAGTGTAATGTCGCAGAAGCGACAAAATGGATGCAGAAGCGGAAAACGCATCAATGATATAGAAAACAAAATGGTCGAAATTCAGAAATTGTAACACATTTAGTGCTTTGTTCTAAGAGACGACTTGGGCGATTTTGAGGAGGAAATCAAGAGGATTCTTCAACTAAACAACTATGGACTCAATTTATGATTTTACATTGATAAATTATTGAATTAACACTTGAAAATGGAGATATGGAGGTGCATTAATGGAGGTTTTTTGCTCTAAGCCTGGGTTATTGAAAATCATCGATTTGAATGGGACGGAGTTCGATTTTGATAAACTTTATATGTATGGACTCGTGGTGAGATAAGGAATCTGAAAATGTAACTTTTGTAATTTTTTTAGAAGCAGGCCCGGGGCTCGAGTTTTGCTAGTTTCGAGATTTTTCATGTATTTTTATTGTTTTCGATTGGGTGTTATTCCATTAGCCTATTTTGATATATTTGTACTGATTTTTGCTAGTTTTGACATGCGTGGAGGCCGGATCAAGGAGCTAAGGCATCGCAGGCTTGAGTTTTCGCCAGATCGAGGTGGGTAATACTTATAAATGAAGTCATGTGGGATAGTAAACCCCGGACTTACACATCATAGTGCTGTATTGAGGTGACTTGCATGCCGGATAACGGGCTTGGGTAGAGCACCATTGGGGATTGTGACTTGGTCCGTTCCGCTTAATAAATAATAACACCTAATTGCTTGAAATTGAATTGACACCCTAATAAAGATATTAATTATCAGGAATTGGATTGATTATCATGTTTTGGGCTTCGTGTCGATTATCTGAATCCTTTAGGGATTGGTATCACTATGCATATTTTTATCTCAATCTAAGGTTTTAAAATGGTATTTCTCTACTCAGCATATTTATAAGATTTGAAAAAAAACTTGAACAAAGTTTGATGACAGTTTTAGCTGTGAGTTGATATGATACTGTTGCCCGAGGGGCTTTTTGATTTTTTGTTGGACTGATTGGGGCCAAGGGCCATATGTGAGGGCATGACAATTTATGTGAGGAGGCTTTCAGGCCTCGAGTGATATGTGATCATATGCATATACATGCATGGATCGGACTGCACGCCGTAGTAGCATGTTGCATGGATCGGACTGCACGCCGCAGTAGTATATGGATCGGACTGCACGCCGCAGTATTATTGCGCTAGGGCTGTAGGAGCCCTTCTGCAGTCTGTACACACCCCCAGTGAGCGCGGGTGCCCTTGCATGGATCAGGCTGTATGCCATAGCGTCATATGCATTGCATTGTATACATATATTGGCTTACTTGTACTACGTGGCATGACATTTAGCACTCATACATTACTGGCATACATGTGTTATCTGCCTTATTGACCAGATACTCTGGTGGAAATTCATAAGGAGTGTTGAGCCCAAGGGGTTGATTTGAGTGCACACTTGCACTGTCTAAGGTTGTACCAGGTATTGAGCTGATGAAAGGAAAAGATGTTAAAAAGAGATTTCTAAATAATCTACTCATATATGCTGAAAAGGAATAAAATGAAAGTGTATTGTAGTTTAAAAGATGGTTCTGTATTTTATATCATGAGATAGTGCTTTGTGTGGTTTTCTTTTCCTCGGCATTATTTACTTTTATCACCGCTAAGTTGAAAGTACTCACTCGACTCCCTGCACCATGTGTGCAGATTTAGGTACCTGGAGGCTTAGTTGAGCTTGGTGCTGGTTTAGACCCAATTGGGATCGTCGAGGTAGTTGTTTGGCGTCCACAGGACCTGACATTTTCCCATTACTCATATGTTATTGTTTATTCTGCATACTCTTAGACTTGTAAAGTTATATACAGTATTGACTGATGTTCTGATAGAGGCTCTTGGATCGTGATACCAGATCTTTGGGAAGTTACGTTGTTTTTAGAAGGTTTTGGGATATTATTATATCTATTACTCTAATTTGGCTTCTTTATCTGATAATGACTTAAAATAAATGATTTTGAGATCTAAGCTCGGGATGAGAGTGTATTTGGTCGGGCTAGCCTAGCAATGTGCTAGGCGCCATCACGATCGGGTTTTGGGGTCGTGACAAGTTGGTATCAGAGCCTAGGTTACTAGGTCTCATGAGTCATGAGCCGATTGGTAGAGTCTCGTGGATCGGTAAGGGGATGCTTGTGCTTATCCTCGGGAGGTTGCAGACCTTTTAGCAAACACTTCACAATCTTGGAATTCTTATCGTGCATACTGGATTCAGCTTGAGATGTAATTCTTGATATTCCTTCCACACCTCTGTATGCGCACTCGAGCGCTCAGTAATATAATTGCCTTGATGGCTTGTGACTCCCCGATCGAGGGGCGAGATATGATCTTCGTGCGTTAATGTTGGGCTAGTCGGGAGGACTTGAGGCCAGATCTTTGTGTATGACTTGAGCACCAAGGTGCTGATTTTACGAGCTGGTATTACGAAATTTATATGATCGGTATTGTCCCTAATTGTGGAAATGGCAGCTTGATAATGGATGAGCTGTTATGTGTTAGATTCTTATTGTAATCTGTTGTGTAGTCCCGAGCTATGGGCATGGTGAAAGCTATTTGATATATGTTATGATTCGAGCATGTGCATCGCATGTCCATGTATCAATTTTGATAATATAACTCGTGTAGTATTGAGATTAATGTTGTTGATATACATTGTGATGTCTTGTCGAGTTGTGGACGTATTGTTAGGATGGCTTTGGTGATTCTCTGGCAGGTGGATAGGCCAAATTACAAAGGAAACTCTGCCAAAGTTTTTTGAAAATTTGGGACTTAGAAAAGATTTTGTCACCCAAAGAATGGGCTTAACTATTGTGTGTGAATAAATACAAGGATTGCAAAAGATTTAAGATTTTTGATGATTCGAGTCTCCGCTAAAGCTTGTAAATGACTTGGGTTTAATCTCACTATAACATTGTGGCATAATTTGAGTAAGAATGCTATGAGTGGTTAAAGGTGCCTTGATGTATGGCTTCGAGCTAAGTTGGGGAGGTTGCTATTAATTAACTAATTGCACGGTTGTATGCTATGTTGGTTCTATCCTAAGGTATGTTGGGAAATTTTGATGAAGGGTATATGGTGCTTCGTTGATAGGAATAAATACTAGGATGTTTGAAGCTGCTGTTGATAGAGAATGCTACGGTGTATAGAATAGAAAGATAGCTATTTGTATTTGTATATAATTATGTTCTGCTGTGTTAGAGTTATAACAAAGCACGAGTGGTTCTGTTTAATAAGACTATTGAATTATAGCCTGAATAAGGGTGAATGACGCCCGAGAATGGTTTTGCGATGTTCAAGATTTTGCTTGTAACAATCAGATGTCTTAAGATTGTGTATGTGGCTAAAGATTGTGGCTTCGTTAGAACAAATTGAGACTTGTGGTATGTTATGTTAATTGTGGTATTCTATGTATCCATATAGGAAGGTAATGATAACGAATTTCGAATCACGGAAAGTTCTTCAAGATAAAGTATTGTAGAATATGGTACTTCTGGGAATCATCTGAGCAAGTATTCAGTGGCCTATGGGTCCTAGACCGTGTGGTCTTATATATAAGTCTTGTGTGATACTTGAGTTGAGGTATTGTGGCATTACAGTAAGGGATAATAACAAATTAAAGATGAATCGGAAAGGAAATTGGGTAAATGGAATAGCTCGATAATAAACCAAAATAATATGATAAAGATACGAGTAATTCCTAGTATGTGTTTCAAGTAATGGGTCTTGCAGGTATTGTGCAGCAAAGCTCTTGAGTGCTGGCAGTTGCGTAGCTCGATGTGGGTAGAAGGATTCAGTCCTGGTAGTTTAGTTGGTGCAATGGAATTGGGAGAAAGAATTCGTGATGTGTTTCACCATGGTCTGAACATGAGTACATCTTCTGTTGGTATGCGAAGCTTGGAATGTGTAATGATTTTCTTCTATATGGGATCATGAAGGTCCTTGACTAGTTGAGTGCATTGATGTTTGTGGCGTAGGAGGGGGATTCGACTGTAATGATTGAGTTGTTGGTGGAATAGAGAAATTTCTGAATGACTTTCATGGTATGAATGGATGCTTGATGTGTGTTATGTATTCGTACGGTGGAATGTGGAATCAGGCATAGTGATTCATGTGCTATATATGTGTTGGAGACTAGAAGATTCTCGTAATCCGCCTACGCAGTGGTTGTATATCGTGTGTATCAGCACCATTTAACCGTTGTTGGAAATTAGAAGCACTAGTGTGTGACGACCCGGCCCGTCGTCACGGGAATTATCACCCCGTTGTGTTGTAATTACATGTTTTATGCTTTTATATCAGTGTTAGAATCTATCGGGTGAGTTAGGAGTGAATTGGATTGAAAATGAGGCATATAGCCTTTTTGAAGGAAACTTGAATAAGGAAAGTCAACCGGAGTTGACTATTTGGTTAGAGGGCTCGGAATTGGATTCTGATGATTTGGTTAGTTCCGGGAGGTGATTTATGACTTAAGGGAGCAATCGGAAGTGAATTTGGAGGTCCGGTGTAGAAATAGGCTTGAATTGGCTAAGGTTGAATTTTGGCGAAATCCGATCGGTAGGTGAGATTTTGATCCGAGGGTCGGAATGAAATTCCAACAATTCCTGTAGCTTTGTTATGTGATTTTGGACATGTCCGCAAAATTTCAGGTCATTTGGACGTCGTTCGCTCGGGTTTTTGATCGAATGTGTAATTCGGAAAGTTTTAAGGAACTTAGGCTTGAATCCGTGTGTAATTGGTGACTTTGATATTTAGGATGGTGTTTTTATGATTGGAACAAGTTCGTATCGTGTTTTGGAGTATGTTGGTGGTTTTCGTTGGGGTCTCGGGGGCCTCGGGATGAATTCGAGGGTCCAAACGGACCATTTTGTGCCAAATGCACTGCTGTTTCTGCTGCAATTAGTGCAGAGGATTTTTGTGCTTCACGATCGCGAAGCCTTGAATGCGATCGCGTATGAGGAGAATTGTGAACTCTGCGATCGTGTGGGAGAGTATGCGATCGCGTAAGGTTATGGCTGGATGCATCTCGATCGCGACGTCTTGTGTGCGATCGCGTAGGTCTGGGATTTAAAGCAGTGCGATCGCGGGTAGATTCACGCGATCGCGTAGTGTTGAGGCATGAAGAAGTGCGATCGCGTAGGGTATGTCGCGATCGCGTAGAGTAATTTTGGAGCCTGGCGAATTTGTTCATCGCGATCGCGAGCCTGGGGTTGCGATCGCAGAGGGTCGCCTGGCAGTCAGTGAATTAATATAACAAAACAGTCCAATCGCGAACCCCATACCCAAAACCTCCATTTTTGAGTTCCAAGAGAAGGTATTGACGGGAGATTGCTGGAAAATCATCGGGGTTTCATTGGAGGTAAGTTTTGTGGCTTAATTACATCATTTTAACATGAAATCATTGGTTGAATTTCCGTAAATGGAAGATTAAAGGTGGGTTTGAGCCCTAGGCCTAAATTGAAGAAAAACACTAATTTGAGTGGGCAAATGGAGTCCGATTTTATTAAATTGTATATGCCTAGACTCGTATCGAGATGAGGATTCTGAATATGTGACTTTCGTAATTTTTCAACAAGCGTACCGAAAGTCGGGTTTTGGCAACTTTGCCATTTTTGGTGTAAATCGAGTTGTATTGATTGGGTGTCGTCCCATTGGCCTAATTTGTTGTATTTCTGCTGTATTTGATCAGATTCTACGCGTGCGGAGCTTGATCCTCATAGCAAGGTCATTGCGGAGTAGTCATCGCGTTGTATTGAGGTGCGTAATAGATATGGGTGATGACCAGTGGGTTTGAAACCCCGGTATACCACTTTGTGACGCTGTATAGCGGCGAGACACGTACTCTCTTGTGAGTGCGGGGTCGATTGTGATTGGGAACTATGCCTTAGTCCGACTTGTTGAGACTGTGTTATGATATTAGGTTATTCTTGAGCCGTTGAACCTCCTTCTCGGATAGTTGCATACTATATATTGTGATATTGGCCACTCCTGAGCCGTGGAACCCCCTTCTTGGGCGGTAGAGTATACTTGTGGGCCGTGAGCCAGTTATTGGATCCCGTGAGGATCGTTATTATTGTCTAGTGATATTAACATGCTAGTTTACTACCAGTCCATTGCTATTTCTGTTATCATGCTAGTTCCAATATCTGGAACCTGATATTACTGTTTTCAACTGAAAAATGATAAAAGAGTTCTCAAAACTACTTTTGAGCCTGCGAGGCTGTATTTGCATATTATCTGACTGGTAGTGGATCGGGCTGCGCGCCGTAGCGGTATATATGTTGGATCGGACTACACGCCGCAATAATATTGTGCTTGGGATGTAGGAGCCCCTCCAGAGTCTGAACCCCCACAGTGAGCACGGGTACCCAAATTGGATCGGGCTACGCGCCGTAGCGGTCATATCATGCATCACATTGCATTTAGCTACATCTGCTAGCTGTTATACTATTTTGCTGGTACTTGTTGGTACATGTACAGTTGATATTGATTCTGTGACAGGGTATTTGATTACAACTTTACATAGTGCTTTATTGTGGATTTCTTATCTGCGATGTCTTACCTTTGTTTATTACCACTAAGTCTGGCAGTACTCATTTTACTCCCTGCACCTTGTGTGCAGATCCAGGTACCTCTCAGCAGTGATCCGGTAGCTGTTCGAGGCAACATCTGTGGGATATTCGAGGTAGCTGCAGAGTCCGCAGGACCCAATATACCTTCTTACTGTCTTCTGATTCTGTATTGATGTTTATTTCCGTACTTGATAACTTGTAAACCATTATACACTTATGTTCGGTAGAGGCTCATGACTCTTGACCCTTCGGTCTATGGGACTTGGTATATTTTGGGACTTGCTATATTTTGGGACTTGGTTCCCCGTTTTTGATATATGTATCACCGTTGCTTCATGTTTTGATATGTTTAAATGGGATGAAACGAGCTTCTAGCTCCGTCGTTGTTATTGATTGGTTGGGTTGGCCTAGCAATGTGCTTCGCCATCACGACCGGATTTGGGGTCGTGACAAGTTGGTATCGAGCCTAGGTTAACTAGGCCTCATGAGTCTTGAGCCGGTTAGTAGAGTCTTGTGGATCGGTACGGGAACGCGCTCGTACTTATCCTCGGGAGGCGTGCGAACCTTTAGGAAAACTTCATTTTTCTTGAACTACTGTTGTGCGATCTTGTTGTTCCGAGGACCGAACTTCTATATTCTATTCTCTCGCGGATGGCGAGAACGCGAGCATCGGGACGAGGTGGACGACCTCCGTTGCCACTTGTTAGAGGCCGTGGGCGCGGTCGTGCTAGAGGTAGAGGTAGTACAGCTGCGGCAGTGCTAGCTGACCCTCCCGTTGTACCAGCAAGCCTCCAGTGGTTGATGCTCCAGCGGCCCCAGTTCAAGGCCAGACTGTATCTATTACTATTCCTGGTCTTCAGGAGACTCTTGCTCAGATATTATCGGTGTGTTCCGGTTTGGCTCGGGTAGTTTCGGCTACCGCTACTGCGACGACATCTCGGACGGGGGATGGTCGGTCGACCCCTGCGACTCGCACACACGAGCGAGGTTGTTTAGGAACTTCGGACGCCGGAGGCGGTCCCCGCTCGGGTGGTTGTACCGATTATTCCTCCAGGCTGCACCGGCTCCAGAGCATATGGTTGAGGCTATGCCCGACGACGAGCAGCTTCGCCTTGAGAGATTTGGTAGACTTCGGCCACCCCATTTCGGTGGCGTTGAGGGCGAGGATGCCCGGGGTTTCTTGGATAAGTGTCGGAGGATGTTGCGGACGGCTGGTATTCTCGAGTCCAGCGGAGTTTCATTTACTACCTTTCAGTTCACCGGTCCTGCATTTGATTGGTGGGAAGAGTTTGAGAGGCGTAGGCATGCAGGAGCAGCACCTCTCACATGGCAGCAGTTCTCTACTCTCTTTCTAGAGAAATATGTACCTTAGTCTCGTCGGGGGGAGCTATGTCGCCAGTTCGAGTGGTTGGTTCGGGGCGACATGTCTGTGACTCAGTATGAGCTTAGATTCACACAGTTGGCTAGGCATGCCACATGGATGATCCCTACTGATAGGGAGAGGATCGGGAGGTTCATTGATGGCCTCAACTATTCTATCCGCATTCTTATGACCAGAGAGCGAGTTTTGTCATCATCTTTCGAGCAGGTTGTTGATATGGCACGCTCCATTGAGGCGGATCATCTTCGAGAGAGAGAGGAGCGGGAGGCCAAGAGGCCTCGTGGTTCTGGCAGTTTCAGTGGTGCTCCATCTAGAGGGCATTCCCAGCAGAGCAGAGGTCGCTCATCTAGACCTTCTCATTCAGGCCGCCCAGAGCAGAGCGGAGGTTCTTATGGTCGTGGTCGACAGGGGTTTCAGCAGGGTCAGTCATCACTTAGTGCCCTTCCAGCCTAGAGTGCAGCACCTACTTCTTCAGCCCAGGGTTCTTCTGCGGCGAGGGGTTCCCTTCAGTCCCCTTCTCCAGTACCAGGTGCATGTTATGAGTGTGGTGAGTTTGGTCACATGAGGAGACAGTGCCCTCGATTCCGTAGGGACAGGACTCAGCAGAGCGACCAGCCCTCCTCTTCAGCACCATCTCAGGCTAGTAGAGGTGGAGGTCAGTCTTCTCGTGGTCGCCCCAGAGGCGAGGAGAGATCTAGTGGAGGCCAGGCATGATTCTATGCACTTCCTGACAGGCGTGATGCAGTTGCCTCCGATACGGTGATTACAGGTATCATTTCTATCCGTCACAAAGATTCCTCTGTTCTATTTGATCCAGGGTCCACATATTCATACGTGTCCTCTTATTTTGCACATTATTTGGGTATGACTCGTGGTAGTCTTGATTTACCTGTTCATGTATCCACGCCCGTGGGTGATACGATTGTTGTGGATCATGTCTATAGATCTTGTGTTATATCTATTGGGGGTCTGGAGACCTAGGCGGATTTGTTATTGTTGGGTATGGTGGACTTTGATGTCATATTGGGTATGGACTGGTTGTCTCCGTACCATGCTATATTGGACTGTCATGCTAACACAGTTACATTGGCCATTCCTGGTATTTCTTAGATAGAGTGGCGGGGTTCGACCGATTTCGTCCCTAGCCGTGTTATTTCATTCCTAAAAGCTCAGAAAATGGTTGAAAAAGGGTGTTTATCGTACTTCGCTTTTGTGAGAGATGTGGGAGCCGAGTCTCCTAGCATTGATTATGTACCTGTTGTGAGGGATTTTCCAGATGTATTCCCCTCAGACCTGCCGGGCATGCCGCCGGACAGGGATATTGATTTTGGCATTGGCTTGGTGCCGGGTACTTAGCCCATATCCATTCCTCCTTATCGGATGGCACCAGCTGAGTTGAAAGAACCGAAAGAGCAGCTTCAGGAGCTTCTGGATAAGGGTTTCATCCGCCCTAGTGTCTCCCCGTGGGGTGCGCCGGTGTTATTTGTTAAAAAGAAAGATGGTTCTATGCGAATGTGTATTGATTATAGGCAATTGAACAAAGTGACGATGAAGAACAAGTACCCTCTACCGCGCATAGATGATTTGTTTGATCAGTTACAGGGTGCGAGGGTGTTTTCTAAGATTGATCTTCGTTCAGGCTATCATCAGCTTAAGATCAGGGACTCGGATATTATGAAGACGACATTCAGGACCCGATATGGTCACTATGAGTTCCTTGTGATGTCTTTTGGGCTGACCAATGCCCCAGCAGCATTTATGCATCTGATGAACAGTGTGTTCAGGCCCTATTTTGATTCATTTGTGATTGTGTTCATTGACGACATTCTAGTCTACTCCCGTAGTCAGGAGGAGCATGCTCAGCATTTGAGCATTGTGTTGCAGAGATTGAGGAAGGAGAAGCTATATGCTAAATTCTCCAAGTGCGAGTTTTGGCTCGAGTCCGTAGCATTTCCGGGACATGTGGTGTCTCGTGATGGTATTCAGGTTGATCCTAAGAAGATAGAGGCAGTGCAGAGTTGGCCTAGACCGTCCTCAGCTACAGAGATCAGGAGTTTTCTTGGTTTGGCGGGATATTATCGCCGGTTTGTTCGGGGATTTTCATCCATTGCTTCTTCATTGACTAAATTGACCCAGAAGGGTGCACCATTCGTGTGGTCGGATGAGTGCAAGGAGAGCTTTTAGAAGCTCAAGACAGCTTTGACCACAGCTCCAGTGTTAGTATTTCCATCAGCTTCAGGTTCATATACTGTTGTGTGTTGATGCAGGAAGGTAAGGTGATTGCTTATGCTTCTCGGCAGTTGAAGCCACATGAGAAGAACTATCCTGTTCATAATTTGGAGCTAGCCGCCATTGTTCATGCCTTGAAAATTTGGAGGCACTATTTGTACGACGTGTCTTGTGAGGTGTATACCGACCATCGTAGTCTCCAGCACTTGTTCAAACAGAAAGATCTTAATTTGAGGCAGCAGAGATGGCTTGAGTTGCTTAAGGATTATGACATTACTACTTTATATCATCCAGGGAAGGCCAATGTGGTGGACGATGCTTTGAGCCGGAAGGCGGTCAGTATGGGGAGCTTGGCATATATTCCAGCCGAGGAGAGGCCGTTTGCTTATGATGTTCAAGTGCTAGCCAATCGGCTAGTGAGGTTAGATATTTCGGAGCCCAGCCCAGCCGGGTATTGGCTTGTGTTGTATCTCGGTCATCTCTATATGATCGTATTCGTGAGCGCCAGTATGATGATCCACATTTGGCTGTCCTTAGGGACAGAGTTCAGCATGATGATGCTAGAGATGTCACCATTGATAGTGACGGCGTATTGAGGATGCAGGGCCGGATATGTGTGCCCAATGTTGATGGCCTTCGTGAGTTGATTCTGGAGGAGGCCCATAGCTCGTGGTATTCTATCCATCCAGGAGCCGCGAAGATGTATCAAGATTTGAAACAGCACTATTGGTGGAGAAAGATGAAGATGGACATTGTTTGACATGTAACACGGTGCCTCAACTGTCAGCAGGTTAAGTACGAGCATCAGAGGCCCGGTGGCGTATTTCAGCGCATTGATATTCCTGAGTGGAAATGGGAGAGGATCACTATGGACTTTGTTACTGGACTCCCTCGGACAGCGAGGAAGTTTGATTCGGTTTGGGTAATTGTGGATAGGCTGACCAAGTTCGCTCACTTCATTCCAGTTAGTACTACCTACTCATCGGAGCGGTTGGCAGCGATCTTTATTCGAGAGATTGTCCGGTTGCATGGGGTTCCAGTGTCTATCATATCCGACAGGGGTACTCAGTTCACTTCTCAGTTTTGGAGAGCATTTCAGCGAGAGATGGGTACGCGGGTTGAGTTGAGTACATCATTTCACCCCTAGACAGATGGGCAGTCTGAGCGCACTATTCAGATCCTGGAGGATATGTTGCGAGCATGTGTGTCTTACTTTGGTGGTTCGTGGGATGAGTTCTTACCTTTTGCTGAGTTTGCCTACAACAACAATTATAGTCGAGTATTCAGATGGCCTCGTACGAGGCATTGTATGGCAGACGGTGTAGATCCTCCGTGGGATGGTTTGAGCCTGGTGAGGTTAGATTGATAGGGACTGAGTTAGTCCAGGATGCTCTAGATAGAGCAAAGTTGATCCAGGAGAGGCTTCGTACAGCACAGTCTCGTCAGAAGAGTTATGCGGACCGTAGACTTCGAGAGTTGTCTTTCATGGTTGGTGACAGAGTATTATTGAAGATTTCACCTATGAAGGGTGTCATGAGGTTCGGGAAGAAGGGGAAGCTGAGTCCCAAGTACATTGGTCCTTTTGAGATACTTAGGAGGGTTGGAGAGGTGGCATATGAGTTGGCCTTGCCACCCAGCTTATCCAGCATTCATCCAGTATTCTATGTGTCTATGCTCCGAAAGTACATCGGGGATCCATCTCATGTATTAGACTTTTGTCTCATTAGCTATGACACTAGAAGCTATGACACTATGATGTGGAGCCTATAGCTATATTGGGTCGTCAGGTGATGAGATTGAGGTCCAAGGACATTGCTTCAATTAAGGTTCAGTGGAGAGGTCGACCCGCGGAGGAGGCCACTTGGGAGATCGAGCGGGAGATGCGGAGCAGATATCCTCACTTGTTTGAGACTTAAGGTATGTTTCTTGACCCGCTCGAGGACGAGCGTTTACTTAAGCGGGGGAAAATGTGACGACCCGGCCCATCATCACGGGAATTATCACCCTGTCATGTTGTAATTACATGTTTTATGCTTTTATATCAGTGTTAGAGTCTATCGGGTGAGTTAGGAGTGAATTGGATCGAAAATGAGGCATATAGCCTTTTTGAAGGAAACTTGAATAAGGAAAGTCAACCCGGAGTTGACTATTTGGTTAGAGAGCTTGGAATTGGATTCTGATGATTCGGTTAGTTCCGGGAGGTGATTTATGACTTAGGGGAGCAATCGGAATTGAATTTGGAGGTCCGGTGTAGAAATAGGCTTGAATTGGCTAAGGTTGAATTTTGGCGAAATCCGATCGGTAGGTGAGATTTTGATCCGGGGTCGGAATGAAATTCCGAAAATTCCTATAGCTTCGTTATGTGATTTTGGATATGTCCGCAAAATTTTAGGTCATTCGGACGTCGTTCGGTCGGGTTTTTGATCGAATGTGTAATTCGGAAAGTTTTAAGGAACTTAGGCTTGAATCCGTGTGTAATTGGTGATTTTGATATTTAGGATGGTGTTTTTATGATTGGAACAAGTTTGTATCGTGTTTTGGAGTATGTTGGTGGTTTTCGTTGGGGTCCCGGGGGCCTCGGGTATGAATTCGAGGGTCCAAACGGACCATTTTGTGCCAAATGCACTGTTGTTTTTGCTGCAATTAGTGCAGAGGATTTTTGTGCTTCGCGATCGCGAAGCCTTGAATGCGATCGCGTATGAGGAGAATTGTGAACTCTGCGATTGCATGGGAGAGTATGCGATCGCGTAAGGTTATGGCTGGATGCATCGCGATCGCGATGTCTTTTGTGCGATCGCGTAGGTCTGGGATTTAAAACAGTGCGATCGCGGGTGGATTCACGCGATCGCGTAGTGTTGAGGCATGAAGCAATGCGATCACATAGGGTATGTTGCGATCGCGTAGAGTAATTTTGGAGCCTGGAGAATTTGTTCAACGCGATCGCGAGCCTGGGGCTGCGATCGCAGAGGGTCGCCTGGCAGTTAGTGAATTAATATAACAGAACAGTCCAGTCGCGAACCCTATACCCAAAACCTCAATTTTTGAGTTCCAAGAGAAGGGAATGACGGGAGATTGCTGAGAAATCATCGGGGTTTCGTCGGAGGTAAGTTTTGTGGCTTAATTACATCATTTTTACATGAAATCCTTGGTTAATTTTTTGTAAATGGATGATTAAAGGTGGGTTTGAGCCCTAGGCCTAAATTGAAGAAAAACACTGATTTGAGTGGGAAAATGGAGTCCGATTTTGGTAAATTTTTAATGCCTAGACTTGTATCGAGATGACGATTCCGAATATGTGACTTTTGTAATTTTTCGACAAGCGTACCGAAAGTCGAGTTTTGGCAACTTTGCCATTTTTGGTGTAAATCGAGTTGTATTGATTGGGTGTCATCCCATTGGCCTCATTTGTTGTATTTCTGCTGTATTTGATCAGATTCTACGCGTGCGGAGCTTGATCCTCATGGTAAGGGCATTGCGGAGTAGTCGTCGCGCTGTATTGAGGTGAGTAATAGATGTGGGTGATGACCAGCGGGTTTGAAACCCCGGTATGTATAGCGGCGAGACACGTACTCTTTTGTGAGTGCGGGGTCGATTGTGATTGGGGACTATGGCTTAGTCCGACTTGTTGAGATTGTGTTATGATATTAGGCTATTCTTGAGCCGTTGAACCTCCTTCTCGGATGGTTGCATACTATATATTGTGATATTGGCCACTCCTGAGACGTGGAACCCCCTTCTTGGGCGGTTGAGTATACTTGTGGGTCGTGAGCCAGTTATTGTATCCCGTGAGGATCGTTATCATTGTCTAGTGATATTAACACACTAGTTTACTACCAGTCTGTAGCTATTTCTGTTATCATGCTAGTTCCAATCTCTGGAACCTAATATTACTGTTTTCCCAACTGAAAAATGATAAAAGAGTTCTCAAAACTACTTTTGAGCCTGCGAGGCTGTCTTTGCATATTAGCTGACTGGTAGTGGATCGAGCTGCGCGCCGTAGCGGTATATATGTTGGATCGGACGGCACACCGCAGTAATATTGTGCTTGGGTTGTAGGAGCCCCTCCGGAGTCTGAACCCCCACAGTGAGCACGGGTACCCAAATTGGATCGGGCTACGCGCCGTAGCGGTCACATCATGCATTGCATTTAACTACATCTGCTAGCTGTTATACTGTTTTGCTAGTACTTGTTGGTACATGTATAGTTGATATTGATTCTGTGACAGGGTATTTGATTACAGCTTTACATAGTGCTTTATTGCGGATTTCTTATCTGCGCTGTCTTACCCTTGTTTATTACCACTGAGTCTGGCAGTACTCATTTTACTCCCTGCACCTTGTGTGCAGATCCAGGTACCTCTCAGCAGTGATCCGGTAGCTGTTCGAGGCGACATCTGTGGGATATTCGAGGTAGCTGCAGAGTCCGCAGGACCCGATATTCCTTCTTACTGTCTTTTGATTCCGTATTGATGTTTCTTTCCACACTTGGTATTTTGTAAACCATTATACACTTATGTTCAGTAGAGGCTCATGACTCTTGACCCTTCGGTCTATGGGAGTTGGTATATTTTGGGACTTGGTTCCCCGTTTTTGATATATGTATCACCGTTGCTTCATGTTTTGATATGTTTAAATGGGATAAAGCGAGCTTCTAGCTCCGTCGTTGTTATTGATTGGTCGGGCTGGCCTAGCAATCTGCTGGGCGCCATCACGATCGGATTTGGGGTCGTGACATAGTGGCTCTCACTTTTCTTGATATGATGAATTTGGGTTATGATATTTGATTGCAGACTGGCTGTCTGGACTAATGTGATATGGACTATGTCGGAAAATACCACAAATTGTGTAGTAGAGTGCATCAGATTATGTTCCAGCACGGTAGTTGTACCCCAGGACCAGCAGACGGCTAGTAGGTATTGTTCTGTCAGTTGGGCCTTCGTGGGGGATGTCAGTGCAGAAACTTTTACCATTGATTCAGTTCCGATATTGAGGAACCTTGTTGGATGCATTTCTTGTAGTCGAGTTGAGGCTATATATGTTTATTATAATGAGCAACTTGATTCGATGTGCATTTCCTTTTGCGAGATTTATGAGTGGATTGGGTGGCACGCCGCCACGGGTTATTTGGATCGGTTGGCACGCCGCCACAGGTATGGTATCTGGATCGGGTGGCACGCCGCTACGGGTATGTCATTGGAGCGGGTTGCGCGCCGCAACACTGTGATATGGAGAATAATTCCTATATGTTACCTTGTATACAATACTTCCTGGCTTCTGAGGAAAAGTCCATATTGGGTATCGGTCAGCGCATAGCACATCGGTTGTGTCCTTTCAGGATTCAATAGTGTATACTAATTGTATCACCGTGGTGTAATTGATTGCTTGAGTTCAGACCTAGATCTATGCGTGGCTGACCGTTTTGAGCATGGTGACTTGAGGTGCTTCATGAGTAATAGTGTTTGAATAGAATCATGAGTCGTGGAAAGGCCACGTGATGTTATGACCTTCGAGGAGGATTCAAGTACTCTATGATGTGAGACGGGATCTCAGTTCTATGTTATGATGGTATGGAGGAATTGAATTACAGCTCTTTTGTTTGAGTTAGTTGTCACTATTTGAGTATGTTCAGACGTTACTTATTGGAGCCTGTGTTGTGCTCGTCACGGCTTAGGCCAGTGTTGAGGTGTCATATAACCAGTGCGGTGTGTTATAATCGGAATGTTCGTTGGATTCATTAATGAGTGCGAGCATATGTGATTCCAGCTGGCTAGAAAGTTAATATCGAGGTTTGGCTCCGAAATCTATTGTGGTATCAGTTAAAAAGGAAATGGATTCATGAATGGTTGGCCTGAGAGATGGATTCGATATATCGCGTGTTCGGTTGCCGTGGACAGGATATGAAGGTGTTGGAATAAGACTTTAGCTAATGAGAAAGGTTTTTCAGTTAGTATTTGGTTATTGTAGCCAATTGTTATGATTAGAGACCATCGTCTCGAATGATTGGGTCATTTAGTACATCATATGATCTCACCCGGAGTGGCGAGTATGGGTTACTACAGTTGGTTTGGGCGTATTCTGAATATAGACGTGGGATTCAGATTTGGTATATGATTTCGAAAAGTGCAATGTGATCTATGGTTCAGATGTACCGGGCTACCCAGGCAAAACTCTACAGAAGCGGAAGGTCCATCGCAGGTGCAGGCTCGCAGAAGCGAGCCCAGGTGCGCAGAAGCGGTCGAGGCCATTTGGGGGAAAATCGTAGAAGCGAAAGAGGTTCCGCAGGTGCGGTCTTGCAGGTGCAAGAAGTGGACCGCAAAAGCAATCCTCGCCCTTAAGTGTAATGTCACAGAAAGGGACTCGCAGGTGCGAGTCCAAGACCGCGAAGCGAAAAACGCGTCAGTGATATAGAAAACATAAGGGTCGAAATTTAGAAATTGTAACACATTTAGGGCTTTGTTCTAAGAGACGACTTCGGCGATTTTGAGGAGGAAATCAAGAGGATTCTTCAGGTAAATAACTATCTATGGACTCAATTTATGATTTTACATCGATAAATTATGGAATTAACACTTGAAAATGGAGGTATGGAGGTGTATCAATGGAGGTTTTTGCTCTAAGCTGGGTTATTGAAAATTATCGATTTGAATGGGCAAACAGAGTTCGATTTTGATAAAAGTTTTATGTATGGATTAGTGGCAAGATAAGGAATCTGAAAACGTAACTTTTATAATTTTTTGAGAAGCGGGCACGGGACTCGAGTTTTGCTAGTTTCGAGATTTTTCATGTATTTTGATTGCTTTCGATTGGGTGTTGTTCCATTAGCCTATTTTGATATATTTGTACTGATTTTGGCTAGTTTTGACGTACGTGGAGGCTGGTTCAAGGAGCTAAGGCATCGCGGGGTTGAGTTTTCACCGGATCGAGGTGGGTAATACTTGTAAATGATGTCCTGAGGGTTAGTAAATCCCGGGCTTGCACATCCTAGTGTTGTATTGAGGTGACTTGCATGCTGGATAACGGGCGTGTGGTAGAGCACCGTTGGGGATTATGACTTGGTCCGTCCCGCTTAATAAATAATAACACCTAAATGCTTGAAATTGAATTAACACCCTAATAAAGATATTAATTATCAGAAATTGGACTGATTATCATGTTTTGGGCTTCGTGCCGATTATCTAAATCTTTTAGGGATTGGTATCACTTTCGGTAATATTGTGCATATTTTTATCTCAATATAAGGTTTTAAAATGGTATTTTGCTACTCAGCATTTTTATAAGATTTGAAAAAAAAACTTGAAGAAGGTTTGATGACATTTTTAGTTGTGAGTTGATATGATACTGTTGCCCGAGGGGCTTTTTGATTATTCATTGGACTGATTGGGGACGAGGGCCATATGAGAGGGCATGACGATTTATGTGAGGAGGCTTTCAGGCCTCGAGTGATATGTGAGCATATGCATATACATGTATGGATCAGACTGCACGCCGCAGTAGCATGTTGCATGGATCGGACTGCACGCCGCAGTAGTATATAGATCGGACGGCACGCTACAGTATTATGGCGCTTGGGCTGTAGGAGGCCCTCCAGAGTCTGTACACACCCCCAGTGAGCGCGGGCGCCTTTGCATGGATCAGGTTGTACGCCACAACGTCATATGCATTGCATTGCATACATACATTGGCTTTCTTGTACTACGTGGCATGACATTTAGCACTCATACATTACTGGAATACATGTGTTATCTGCCTTATTGACCAGATACTTTGGTGGAAATTAATAAGGAGTGCTGAACCCAAGGGGCTGATTTGAGTGCAGACTTGCACTATCTGAGGTTGTGCCAGGTATTGAGCTGTCATAATGAAAGGAAAAGACATTAGAAAAGAGATTTCTAAATAATCTACTCACATATGCTGAAAAGGAATAAAATGAAAGTGTATTGTAGTTTAAAAGATGGTTCTGTATTATATAGCATGACATAGTACTTTATGTGGTTTTCTTTTCCTCAGCATTATTTACTTTTATTACCACTGAGTTGGAAGTACTCACTCGACTCCCTACACCATGTGTGCAGATTTAGGTACATAGAGGCTTAGTTGAGCTTGGTGCTGGTTTAGACTCAGTTAGGATCGTCGAGGTAGCTGCTTGGCATCCGTAGGACCCGACATTTTCCCCTTACTATTCTGTTATTGTTTATTCTGCGTACTCTTAGACTTGTATAGTTATTTACAGTATTGAGTGATATTTTAATAGAGGCTCTTGGCTCGTGACCCCAGATCTTTGGGAAGTTACGTTGTTTTTAGAAGGTTTTGGGATATTATTATATCTATTACTCTAATTTGGCTTCTTTCTCTGATAATGACTTAAAATAAGTGATTTTGATCTCTAAGCTCGGGATGAGAGTGTATTTGGTTGGGCTGGCCTAGCAATGTGCTGGGCGCCATCACGATCAGGTTTAGGGGTCGTGATAGATTTTCATTCTGATTTTAATAAAAGTTATATCTTATGTGCCTATTATTAATAGTCCACTTTTATTATATATTTATTTTAATAAGAATTACAACGTCGTAAAAATGCATCTCGAATCACGTTGCACCAGTGCACCCGTGGCTTTTGACATATTTCGACTTCGTTGAGATTTGGATTTGGGTCACATAAATGTGCACCCATGCTTAGGAAGGTAATATTATTAACATACGCGCCTAAAGCAACTACGCGTTTATTGTATTTGGGGAAGACCATGAAATTCGCTAAATGGCCCTCCCGAATTCTAAGTAATTATTGAGGGCCCCGCCTTTTTTTTAATTGGGCGAGGCTTGTCCCTTTTATTTTAAAAGTCAATCCTAGGGTAATCTACATTTCTAATTAATATTGTCTCTATAAAGGGGGAAAATTAAATAATTATGCGTTGAAATGTTCCAAAGTAAACTAAGATCTTAATTCTCTAAGCCCAAACTCAAACGATGGACTAGCCTGCGTAATGGGCTTTTGATACAGCCCAATTGCGCAGGCCCACTAAGTAAGTAATGGCTTAAGCAGCCACGAGGCTTCCAAGCCTGGCATCGAATCCCAATCTGAACAATGTCAATCCAAGTAATCGCAAAGCTAATGTCAAGCCCATACTGTAACCAGGATAGAGCTATTAACAAAAAAACGTTTTAATTGATAAACATACTCTTTGTTATGAATAAAATTCTATTTTGAGTGAATGTCTATCTTGTGGAGAGTTTTATTTTGTGACTAAGTCATATTTCTCCTATAAATAGAGGGTTCTATTTCATTGTAATTCATCCCAAAATTCAATAAGAATTTCCTCTCTCTCTTTCTCTACAATATTTTTCTTGTTCTTTTATTATTTTATAACACGTTATCAGCACGAGACTCTAATAAATTGAGTAGAAGCTTTGGGATTGAGTTTAATGGTTGTCAATTATTCTATAAATCTTCTTCATGATTAAATTCTGGATTTAAGGTAAGTATTTTACTTTATTTTTCTTTTTTAAATTCTTGACATTCTATTATTTAATTAAAAATACAAGCAAAGACAATAAATTTTGTTTGCAACTCTAATGGAGTTTGAAAGAAATTATAATCACCCAAAGTGGTAAAGTTTCTATGTCTTGCCATGATTAAATTCATGTATGATTGTGGGCAAAGAATAAACCCGTCCTATTGAATTTGCTCCATTCTCATTCCCTTTAGAGAATGTGGTAGAAGTATGTGATAAGTCTGAACGAAGGCAAAATTATTACCGTAAAGGTATCAATGGATGTGGATATTGCAATAGACGAAATTATAATCATCATCATTTGTGTTAATGAGAACAATAAGGATTCTCAAAATAATCACACACTTTGTGAAAATATTTGTTATCGATTTGACATGAGATTTTATAAAGCACATAGAGATGACTATGGTCCATTCATGATGTGAATGAGAAAACATCTGATTTATGAATATATATATATATATATATATATATATATATATATATATATATATATATATATATATATATATATATATATATATATATATATATATATTCATTTTTTGAAGAATATAAATGTGCTAGTGGTAGTGATTACACCACACTCACCTCTAAAAGGAGGTTTGAGATGATATAAGAAAAAAATATTATTATTATGGCATGAATGGTCATTGGTCACACACCTATTGTACGGTCAACATATTTTGCAATGTGATTATTAAAGGACAACAATAATGCAAGAAACATATCTTTCATATAATTTTGGCCATGACCATAATGGTATAAGTTTCTCTTTAAAAGAGATATTCACCACATGGATGTTGATGAATCCGTGGTAGTACAAAATTAATTGGGAGCTCCGTAAGAGCCAATTATTACTACTTTGGAGAAACACAAATGATTACCAACAAGGTATTGTGTTGTAGTAAGTCTCAAAGAAACATATTCAGTTTCCAAAGTATTTGCGAAAGCGGTTGATTATATTGAGACTATAAATAAAGGAAAGATTTAATATCTTCTATTACTATAACTTGTAGCGGGATAATATGTATGTAAAAAGCTACCTGCTTTATCTCTAATTTGTACTACATAAACAAAAGAATACCACAATGAAGTGGATATTTTATTGATATAAAACACATATCATAATAAACTTGGAGTTTATTCATATTTGCACACATCATGTTGTAAATCTGAAATTTATCAATACTGATAATTTATTTAGTTGGCATAATTGATTTAGCCATATCAATTTAAGCATGATGTGCAAAAATAAAAGAGAATTTATATGGGTAAATATTAAAGAACTAGAAAGTTCTTTACGTATTCTCTTACACAATGCTTGTTCTCATTAATTAGTTGACCAACTAAAAGTTGGATTGAATCCCATGAATGCTGAAAATATCAAAGGTGAATATGGGCCCATTCATTTGCCATGTATACCACATAAGATGCATCTATGAGATGGTTACATGTGCAATTATTATTAACCCGCAACCTGGCCGGTGTGTGCGAGGTAACTTGCTCATTAATTTGATTTAGAGCATAATTTCCAGATTTTCTATTCAAAAAGTTCATCTTGATAAGTTAGTCTACATCATAGCTGGTTTAGCAAAATAATTTATTGAGTGCCTCCACTTAATAGCTAAATTATTGCTTATGAGAACAAAGTTATCTATATCAATTTGATATAGAATATATACGAAAGTATATTACATTCTCCCCTCACAAGTGGTTCAGGATCAGGAACCAAATAATTTCATTTTATTATTCTTGGTGTACGGTGTATATTTTGATTAACACCATAAAGCACAAAGATGAGTTCTAACATGATGGGCAGACATGATAAACAATTGAAAAAAGTTACGAGGAATAAATTATCCTTTCTGCATCTAGATCCTCGAATAAAATAATATGAACTTGAAGTTCATAAAAGGATAATTCATGTGCAATTTATTTCAAAGCATGCCAGACGTATTTGCTGACCCAAAGAAAGTAACTATATTCTCACTGTAAATGTCATATTATAATAAGTCTTAGAAGGACGAAGTCTATGGTAAGCTTAAAGCGTGTAGACAAATAAGTTTCAAATAAACTTCTTGATAAAGAAGGTGAGCAAATGATCAAAATAATCATAATAAAGGAGGCAAGTGATCTAGAAGATCACATGACATAACACTTCATAATATCTCATGAGAGATTCAGAAGCTAGTGAACAAGATTGAGATGTGAAGGCTCAAAGATGTGAATTGATGCTCTCATCAGGGGGAGTTAATGCGCATTGCACACTTTTTCCCTTACAAGGTTTTGTCCCACAGAGTTTTTCTTGCAAGGTTTTTAACGAGGCAACCAAAAGGCGTATTATTAGATATGTGTACTCTTTTTCCTTTTCTAGAATTTTTTTCCCATTGGGTTTTATTTTAGTTAAGATTTTAACGAGGCACATTATCATTGAATAGACATTCAAGGGGGACTGTTACGAATAGAATTCTATTTAGAGTGAATGTCTATCTTGTGGAGAGTTTTACTTTGTGGCTAAGTCATATTTCTCCTATAAATAGAGGGTTCTATTCCATTGTAATTCATCCCAAAATTCAATAAGAATTTCCTCTCTCTTTCTCTACAATATTGTTCTTATTCTTTTATTATTTTATAACACTCTTCATAGTTTTTTAAAACACACAATATCTCCACTGCATCACATATACATTATGTAAATTATGTTAAGCGTATTATCCAGTTGAGAGTAATCAATGATACACACATTTATTCAATTGAGGATGTTAATCAAACTATAATACCAATTAACTACGAAGAATTTTGAGCAAATATCATCTATAGCCACTAGGGTCAAACTAATAATAACCGGTAGCCCAAAATCATAATATACATTTTGTAGCCTAAAAGTTATTCTAGTGGGTAGCCCAAAATACTAGTGGGTCTAGGGTGGGGCACGGACATTCTCATCTATGAAATATCAGTCCCCTTTAAATGAAAAGACAATGCTCAGGTCATTTTCCTCGGCATATTGATTCTTTCAGCAAGTCACTTCCATAGGAATACTGCCCTCCATCCACTATCTCCTTGAAAAAGAAAAGAACATTCTTTTCTTCGGCAATTCAGAGAAGAGAGAATCCAAAGCAAGCATTCTCATTTTTCCTCACCCAATTTTCGTCCTTAATTTACAGAATTGCCATTTAAAGTGCAACATAATTTCATTTACTATAAAAAATAACATATTTATTGTTATATTATAGTCAAATAGCCGATTGGCCTGGTAATATTAACTATTTAAAGATAAAAATAACACTAAATGTACTTAAGTGAGGAAAGTGTGTATAAAATAAATATTTTATAATTATTGGTTCGATATAATTTTGAAGTGCGAATAAATTTTATATATTACCCTACAGTTTTTGCATACTACAATATTGTGTAACTCAAGTTTATAGCGTTGTACAAACGATTATGGTCCATTTGTTTACTAGTAATAGTATTTAGTCTATCTCCAGTTATTAACGTAGAGTATTAAACCACACTAGCTATGGAAATAAACAAGTTCTCAATAACTCTGAGTTACGTGTACTTCTATTTTTTTTTTCAAGCGATTATATAAGAAGATTTTACGTTTTTGGTATCGGAACTGGCACAGTGAGTGATAAAAATATTTTATTTTTAAAATTAAAAATAAAAACATAGAAGAGGTACCCCGCCTAAAGGATAATATTATGAGCACCTCCATACTTTAATCGTAGTACTATATAATAATGGGACTTGACTAGTTTTTTGGAGGAGTTTAGGCGCTTTTTATAATGTTGAAATTAAGAAAATATCCTTTTTAGATCTTTTACATGTAAAAAATAAATCTCTCATGTGTAAAAATAAATTTTTCGTGTTTGAAAAAAGAGATAGGGTCACTATACAAACATATACAATAATAAATTGTCATTATACAATAAATAAACTAAATAGAATTTCATTATACAAAGTATATACTAAATAGAACGTCACTATAAATTTATATGCAATAGACTGTAACTATACAAAGCATATACAAAATAAACTGTCATTATACAAAATATATACTAAAATAAATAGATTATCACTGTACAAAAATTATACAAAATATACTGTCATTATTAAAAAAATATACAAAATAGATGTAACTATACAAAATATATACAAAATATATATAATTATACAAAATATATACAAAAAAGGCTGTCATTGTACAAAAATACATGATACACTCCAAATACACCGTGTGCACACATTGCACATACAAAATTGTATATAATTTATATACACTATGTTAGACAGATTATACATTAACGATACAAAATATATTTAGGGTACACAAATTTATACACTTTAGATACACAAGCACACTCGAGATAGGCTCAATATACATCAATGATACACTGTAGAACTTAGGATACAATATTTATACATTGCAAAAAAAAAATAGTTTTTCTATCGCGTCAAGTAGGGGTCGAACGTGCAACCTTCAGCATAGAAGATAAGAGCTCTATCCACTGAGCTACAGGAACTTATATGACTCTTTCCTTTCGGCTACTATGTGAAATATTTTTCGGCCGAAGGGCCATTTTTTGTAAGTAGGACAAAACTTGGGCTATTAAAATTTTGAGGGGCTATAGAGTATAGTTTCTCAAGAATTTTCCAGATTAAACCTAAAAATGAATATTAATCTCTTATTATTTCCAAAGCCCAATTAAGAATTCATATGGGTGCTGTATCAAAATTCTACAATGCATAACAATTGCTTTGCTATAAATATCCAATGTGAACAAAAATATATATTCATGTAACCATAATGTATTTCATAAGCAAATTAGTATAGAAATAGATCTATTCATAAAATATTACTAATATTAGACAAATATTATCAATATTTTAGCCATGTATATATATTTAGCTACAATGCATACTCCTTAAGATGTATGAATGTTCCAACTTGTTTGGTATCAAACTTCATATTAAAAATTGAGTTTAAGAAAATTCTTCTGCGACACATGTATTATGCATGTATCTCACATACAAGTATACATGTATATACATGCAAATACATATTTGATACACATATAATACCAGGATCTCTGGATAGGCATGCGGTAGTCCGCGTAGCCTATACACAGATACAGTAAATTGTATCCTTTAGCTTAAAGACTGGCGGTAATCCGCTCAATCAATAAGGACTTAATAGTCGAAATATAGAAGAATTTTACAAAGTTTAATGACTGTATGGTAACCTTTTACCCGAGCATGGGGCCTGTCTGGAACACACTAGTTATCTATATTAGCTCTTGTCTAACCGTTCTGACCGTGATGAAGATGCCCTAACGCACTCAGCTTAGCGGGCTTAAAACACGGCTTGTTAAACGGAGCTAATAAAGATAGTAATGAACCCGACTGTACCACCATCTCAGAACCAAGTCAAAAATTCTTTATAAAATTCCTTATATTTTGATAAGTCTAGTTCTTTCATAGTAAACAAGTATAAGACGTTAGAAAACTAACATAGACATGAATATTCTTAGCCGGACATATTCACGGCTTACAGAGAGGAGAAGGAGAAGACAGAAAAGAAGAAGAAGAGAAGTGCCTTAGGCCTCAGCCCTTTCGGGAATACGTATCACTGTATTCTTTCTTGAAAATAAAACTTTACAAAGAGAGAGATCTTTATAATGGAGAGAGAGATGGGGAGAGAGCTTAAGAAAAGAAAACTAAAATCTTTCTTCCTTGCCTTCCTAATGAATGAAGTCTCCTATTTATAAAAGAAAAAAGAATCTATCAATAGTAAAAAATGGGTCCCTTATGTGGGCCCATACACAGTGTTTTTACTGTTTATACAGTGTTTCTACTGTTCATGAATAGTAAGTAGGTCCCTCATGCGGGCCTTTGCACGGTATATCTACTGTTCACCTGTCTTGTCAGTAGGTCCGGCGGCTTTATTGTTTCTTTTTTCCGTCTTTTTCCACTGTTTGGAGGAAATTTTCCACCTTGCGGATCTTGTTATCTGATAATATTTTCTCAGTTTCCATCGGCTGAGAGTCTTGTAACTCTTTGTTGCTTGTTTCACTTTGCATTGATGAGTCAGACTTTTCAGTTTTATTAATAGTCTCTATCAAGTTTCTTTTAACTTCGTCCACGTATTGCTGGATTAGTTCGATTTTATCTCCTTCCTGAATAGAGATTCTTCGGACAATATGCCTCACTGAACATTCATCATATAAGATGGTTTTCTGAGACACCTCCGAGTATAACTGGAATTGTGACTTAATGGTGTCTAATAATTCTTGTCCATAAAGTTGCTTTGTTTTGGGATCAATTTTCATTAATTTATCCCAGAAATTATTGTAAAATACCCTGTATAAGCAAGGGATTTTTTCTTCTGTATAACCGAATTCTGGATTCCATTTATGAATCCAAGGGATTGAGAATTCAATAAAGAAATAGTTGATCTATACGTTCCAAAAAACATATATGATCTGCATGGTATAACTGGGTAAGAAATGGCGAAATCTTCGTCCATTCTTTGTATAACTTCAGAAATGGTTCAGGTAAAATATTTACCGTAGGGCCATGATATGACCACCAATTTATAAACCAGTTTGGAATAGGTGCAGAGAATATCTTTGTACATATCTTGATAAACCAAGTATGCTTATGTCGATCATTATTGTAGTATAGCACTTTATCAAATGCTGTGATATAATTGTCACGCCCCAAATCGAGGGACATGACCGGCGCCTGACCGGGTTGCCCCAGTCAAGCGGACCTGGGTGCCTTTCATTCCCACGCGTTACCCCTGTGTTGACTGTTTCTCATTAACCAAATATATTACTAATCAAAATTGATTTCACATTAAACAAATAAAACCATACGAGTGATTCATTAACAAGTTTGTAATTTTTACAACGCCCGACATAACATAACACCTACATAATACTGGAGTCCCACAGTTTACATGTCTACAGAGCCTCTAGGATACAAAAGGGAAATACAATACTTGCCGGTAACAAGGCTCCGGCTATACCTTACAAAACCAAAATGGAATTCAAACAGAGGTGGCATGAACCACACAAGGCCCCAAGGAAGAAAGGGGCTCACCAAAACGGGCAGTGGAAGGAGAAGGATACTACTGCCGATGAGCTGAAGTGCCTGCTACTGATCCACCTACAATCATAACACGAATGTAGCGTCCCCGGCAAAAGGGACGTCGGTACACTTGAATTGTACTGGTATGTATGGACAAACTTTGTCCCAAGTAAACTCAAGCCATTAAATTACATCAACAATTAATTAAGCCAGAGCCAACCATGTTTCCGCATTTTCCTCATTTCAAATAATTCTCACACCAAGCACTTTATACGATCACCCAATTTAACAATAACCAATCAATCACGTAAAGCACAAGTAGTCAAACAAAGGGGCAATCAGTGCCCCACAGGTTGCAAACTCTCCTGTTGTCTCCTTTCACAATTTCACATTATTGATTTATGTATCAATTTTCAATAGCGATTTCGATCGCTTTCCATCCTTATTGCCCCTGACCACCCTTATTACCTCGGCCACCCTTATCACCCCAACCCACACCTTATTTCACCACGTCGCGGCGCGCGACACGACCCCGCCTTACAGTTGAAAACACAACAATTTCAAACAGCAGATAATGTACTACACACAATTTCAACAAGTTCAAATAAGCAACTTACACATTGGTTCATGTTCTCAATTTCTTCTCAATTCAATATCACAACCATGTTACAATACTTCCACAATTCAAGTGTTTCATTTGTTTTCCACCAGGTGCCGTATAGGCCATCATAGTCATTATTCACAATTCTTTTGCCAAATTAAACTCTCATTTTACATAACTCATAGCTCAACAACAAACTTTGAATATCCAACAACAACATCAAGAATTTCACACAATTTGTCAATTTAACCCGAAACAAACAACTTCACACACATAGGCGATTTCACAAGAATCAAAATTAGCCATACATACCTGGTGATGATTTATTTCCTCCTACTTTATGCTTACACAAGATATCCTACTCTTGCCAACCTTGTTCTTGAAGACTCTTACTTCTACTCACTTCTTTTTACTAGAAATCAAGTTAAAAAATCATGCATGAGTGTAAAAATTCTACTTTTAAAAGCTATTATATGAAAACCTCTCTTTACCCAATTAAAACTGAAAATCAAGAAAATAGTTAGGGTTTTTACCTTGAAAATATTGGAGAAGTTGAATCCTTGCCCTAGAATCCTTTGGAATTAAGTAGTTGGAACAATCTTTGAAGATGAATAACTTCTCTCTCTAAAAACCCTCTCTTCTCTCTCTAATTTTGGTGAGATGATATGATAAAATGAAGAAGAAAGGTGTTATATTAAAGAAGAGATCGGGTCAAAATGTTACAAAAATCTGGGCCGGGGTCAATTATGCGGTGCACTATGCGACCGCAGAATCAACAGAGCCTCTAGGATACAAAAGGGAAATACAATACTTGCCGGTAACAAGGCTCCGGAACGATTTGCGGTCACTATGCGGACCGCATGTTGATTCTGCGGTCGCAAAAGTGCACCGCAGATTGACATGCGATCGCATATCGACCGCACATTGGACACAATTTTGGGCAACTCTCTGGAACGATTTGCGGTCACTATGCGGACCGCATATTGATTCTGCGGTCGCAAAAGTGCACCGCAGATTGACATTTTTCTGGAAAAATTTTATTCTACATTTTGAAACTTAAATCACTACCAAGGGTCCGAACCGCGGCTCGCAAGCTCGCCGCGAAGAATTCTACGCATTCCTAACACATTATTCGGACCATGACACCACAACTACTAGGTTTTATGCACAAAATTTTTACGGGGCCTTACAATAATCCCAGTAGGTGAAACTCATAAGGGATTTGTTAAGATTTATCTGCCTTTCTTTCATGGTAGATATTCCCCATTCGTCAACAGATATTATTCTGTTTGATAATAATCTTTGAGAAGCTATAAACATTCTCGGAAGTATTGTAACCAGAGAAGTGTTGAATCTCTGCACTACCCGTAGTTGTAAGGATAGTTTCATAATAAGATCGGGTTTTATATGATTCACCCGGATAATATAATCCATTAATAAGGTATCTCTGGAATATCTTCCACGGCTCGTCTTTTTTCTGAATTTCAGAGTTTTCCAAAAGAAATATCATTTCTTTCTTGAGCAATTTCTCATAGGATTTAGTATCTTCATCCTCTTTAGCGATTGAAGCAAATGTATCACTTTGCTTTTTGCTGGCTAAATATGCTTGTAAGTGCCCGTATAACGGACTGTCTTCTGGGATATCTTCCAGATGTATTGAAGAAGAAGAAGAAGATTCTTCTTGCTGGACAATTTTTGAATTTATCAATTGTTTTCTTACCGATTGTATTACTGGGGAAGATGAGGATCCATATGACGATCCTTGATATGATCGATTTTGATAATTTGAGGATGATCGGGAGGGTGTTTTTCCATTACCTCTTCCTCTGGTGGCCCAAGGAGGGTCCATTCTGCACAGATAGTAAATCATTCGGAAAAGTAGAAATCTTCGTCACGGTATAACCAATTAAGATCCTGATTAGAAACATCAGAATAATCATGAATTGAAAATTCAAAATCATCGACCATAATCGAAGTGATTACTTTATCAATAATAAGACTTTGTAAGTCTTTATTTAAAGGAATCGCTCCTATAATAGTAATGTCACGACCCAGATTTTCCCCCAACATCGGAATCGTGATGGCGCCTACTCGTGGTAGCTAGGCAAGCCACTATATTCATACTATCCTGTTTTTAATAATATTTCATAATTAATTTATCAACAAACCATAACTTTAATTAAATAAGTGCGGAAGACTTTATCGAAATAGTATTAAGCAGTTTCAAGGGAAAACCATACTGAAATCCTCTACCCAAGACGTGGAGTCACCAACTCACGAACTACTACTGAATACTACACATAAAAGTCTGAAAGAAATATAACATAATCTGTTTGTCTCGGAACAAAGAGACTACAGCTAATAACATAAGTAAAGGGAGAGACACCGGGCCTGCGGACGCCTGCAAGCTACCTCGGTCTCAAAGTGTTCAACTCCCACGCAAAAGATCTACTGCTGCTGCTCCTGATCGTAACCTGGACCTGTGCAAAAATGCACAGAAGTGTAGTATCAGCACAACCGACCCCATGTGCTGGTAAGTGCCTGACCTATCCCGGCGAAGTAGTGACAAGCATAGGATCAGACACCCACATAAACCTGTACAGGTTGCAATATATATATATATATATATATATATATATATATATATATGTACAAAAACATTTATAAGGAAATACTCGCCCTGCAATAATAGCCAATAACTCATAATATCCAGAGTAATCTAGTCAACAGAATTAAATCTTACTTTCATGTCTCAATTATTTATTTTTCTTTTCATATCTCGTGGTAGGCGTACCACCCGCTTCCAACTGTAACAGTAAGTTATATCTTGTGGTAGGCATACCACCCGCTCCTAACTGTATCAATAAATTATATCTTATGGTAGGCGTACCACCCGCTCCCAACTGTATCAATAAATTATATCTTGTGGTAGGCGTACCACCCGCTCCCAACTATATCAATAAATTATATCTTGTGGTAGGCGTACCACCCGCTCCAACATATATCAATAGGCTACCGGCAACCATGGCCAATGCCAAGATTCAAATCACTTTGTGGTCGGCGTGCCACACGATCCCATTTCTTATCATAAAAGTGGTCGGTGCGCCACACGATCCCAATTCTTTAATATATATATTACCACAAATAACAAGAATTAACCAAGTAATAACACAATAAGGAATATCTCAAAAGAACTCAACAATTAACAACAGAGTTAATAAGTTCACAAGGAAAACAAAGTATAATGGAAACACAAGTAACATCAAGTCAAGAAATAGCAAGTAGTTGCACGGCATCACCCTTCGTGCCTTTACTCTCATCCTCACCAAATAAGCAAATAAAGTACACGGAATCACCCTTCGTGCTTTTACTCTCATCTTCACATCCATGGTACGGCATGATCCTTCGTACATGGTTTAATAACAAGGCGCGGCATGATCCTTCGTGCATAATCAATAAAACATGGCACGGCATTAACCTTCGTGCATAATCAATAAAATATGGCACGACATTAACCTTCGTGCATACATAATAAATCAAGGCACGGCATCACCCTTCGTGCATTATCACTCTTCCTCACCCAAATAACAATCACAGTTAAGGGCAAAGAATGAAACAGTAAATCATAAACCGTCCCAACAAGGGCAATCAATAATCATCTTCACAACAAGTCCCGACAAGGGAGAACAATAACATTTCTACAACCCGACAAAGGTTCAACAATTTATCTGCAAATATGTCTCACAATAAACATTAACAACGACTCACGGTCATACTAGATGCCAGTGTATGGATGCTCGTCACCACAGTCCATACACCGCACTCGATCGCATAACACATAGCACATAATCCTATTCCCTCAAGCTAGGATAGAACAAACACTTACGTCGAATGTTTATGAACAATTCAGTCCGTGGCAATGCCTTTTCCATTCAAATTTGGCTCCAATCCAATCGTATCTATACACAATTGATTTAATATCATCAATGCTACTCAACAAACTAATTCATAAGGCCAATTACAACTTTTACAACATTCTGCTCGGAATAGTGAATTTCGGCCCTGGGCCCACATGATCGGAACTCGGGATTCGGGCCAAAATCCGGTTACCCATCCCCCCACGAGTTCAAGTATATGATTTGTTTCAAAATCGGACCTCAATTTGAGGTCCAATTTCCCAATTTATGAAAAAACCCTATATTCTACCAAAAACAAGAAATTCTACCATGAAAACCTTTGATTTCTATTGAAAAACATGTTTAATGATGTTAGGAATTGAAAGAATTAAGTAAAAAGTGACTTACAATTACTTTGAGGAAGAGGAAGTTCGTGAAGAATCGCAAATGGGTGTTTTTGGGTTGTGAAATGTGAAGAATGAAGCTGGAAATCGTGATTTACAGGTCTCTGTGTTCGCATTTGCGAACATGGTTTCGCAATTGCGAACCCCGACCAATTTCTGGAGTTTGAAAAATAAGCTAAGGCTGGGAAGTTCGCATTTGCGAACTTTTGTTCGCATTTGCGAAGCCAAGGCAATTTTGGGACCTTTGCATTTGCGAACAAGGCTGGGCTGAGGGGCCTTCGCATTTGCGAAGAATGCTTCGCATTTGCGAAGAATGCCTTTACACTGAAGGCCTCGCATTTGCGAGGTTTGGTTTTCATTTGCGAACCCAAACGGTCCCGGGCACCCTTCGCATTTGCGATCAAGGGTTCGCATTTGCGAACCCTGCCTTGATCTTCCACCTTCGCAATTGCGAGAAATGCTTCGCAATTGCGAAGCCAACAGCTGGGTGAAAAACCAGCAGTGCAAAAATTCAGAATTTAATCCAACGGCCTATCAAATCTTTACCCGAGCCCCCCGGGCTCCAAACCAAACATGTATACAACATCAAAAACACATTACAAACTTGTTCGTGCGATCACATCGCCAATATCACATCGTTTTCATCAAATCAAGCCTCGAGTTCATGATTTTCATACTTTTGGTTTTCAGAACTTACAAACTTGGAACTCAAGGTCCAAAACATATCAAACGGCATCCGAATGTCACCAAACTTTGCAAAAAGCACATATATAATATTTAAGACTTGTACCGGGCGTCGGAACCAAAATACGAGCCCGATACCAAGGTCAATTAATTCATTTTCCTTTAACAATTACATCAAAAACAATTTCACGGAAAAATTCATAACTTGGGCTTTAGGCCTCAGAATTCGACTCCGGACGCATGTCCAAGTCCCATATTTTCCTACGGACCTTTCGGGACCATCCAATCTCGGGTCCGGGTCCGTTTACCAAAAATATTGACCGAAGTCAACCATATCAATATTAATATCATTTTTCTCCAAATTTCTCCTAGAATTCATATTTTCTATCACAAAAATTTTCCGGCTACATGTCCGGATCGTGCACGTAAATCGAGGCAACATAGAATGAGGTTTTCAAGGCCTCAGAAGCTCGAAATGATTAATAAAACAAGTGATGACCCTTTGGGTCGTCACATTTTCCACCTCTAAAACAACCGTTCGTCCTCGAACGGACAAAAGAAAGAAGTACCTGAGTCAGGAAAAAAAATGTGGATAGCGGCTCCGCATATCAGACTCGAACTCCCAGGTCGATGCCTCAGGAGGCTGACCTCTCCACTGAACATGCACAGAATGATAACTCTTCGACCTCAACTGTCGAACCTGCCGGTCTAGAATGGCCACTGGCTCCTCCTCGTATGATAGATCATTGTCCAATTGGACAGTGCTAAAATCTAACACGTGCGATGGATCGCCGTGATATTTTCGAAGCATGGACACATGAAACACTGGATGCACAACTGATAAGCTAGGTGGCAAGACAAGTTGATATGCCACATCTCACACACGATCAAGAATCTCGAATGGGCCAACAAACCTAGGGCTAAGTTTGCCCTTCTTTCCAAATCTCATCACGCCCTTCATAGGCGACACTCGGAGCAATACTCGCTCCACAATCATGAAAGTTATCTCTCGAACCTTGCGATCTGCATAGCTCTTCTGTTTAGACTGCGCTGTGTGAAGCCTATCTTGAATAATCTGGACCTTATCTAAGGCCTCCTGAAATAAATTTGTACCGAATAACCGAGTTTCTCCCGGTTCAAACCATCCAACCGGAGAACGACACCGCCTACCATAAAATGCTTCATAAGGAGCCATCTGGATGCTCGATTGATAACTATTATTATAAGCAAACTCTGCCAAAGGCATGAATTGATCCCATGAACCTCCAAAATCATTAACACACGCCCGAAGCATATCTTCCAGTATCTGAATAGCCCTCCCCGCTGAACCGTGTCTCTAAGGTCACATAAATAGGAATCATTATATTGTTGATCGGGGATACGCTCCAATAATGAAGAGCGAACGATCGCACAAGCTAGTGCTCGACTAGGCTCAGAAATATCCAACCTCACAAATCGATTGGCCAAGGACTGAACATCCAAAGCAATTGGCCTCTGATTGACTGGAATATAAACAAAACTGCCCATACTGGCTGACTTCCTACTCAAAGCGTCAGCCACCACGTTTGCTTTTTCCTTGATGATATAAAAAGGTGACATCATAATCTTTCCGCAATTCCAGCCACCTTCTCTGCCTCAAATTCAACTCTTTTTTTAAACAAATACTGAAGACTCTTATGATCGGTGTATACTTCACATACTACACCACACAAATAATGCCTCCAGATCTTCAATGCATGAATAATCGCTGCCAATTCTGGATCATGCACTGGGTAATTCTTTTCATGAATCTTCAACTGCCTCGAAGCATAGGCAATAACCTTGCCATCCTGTATTAACACTGCACCAATCCCAATACGGGAAGCATCACAATAATCAGTATAAGGTCCCGTACCTGTGGGTAAAACCAATACCGGTGCTGTGGTCAAGGCTGTTTTGAGCTTTTGAAAGCTCGCCTCACATTCATCCGACCATTCAAATTGAACACCTTTTTGTGTCAATCTGGTCAGTGGGGTTGCAATAGGTTAAAACCCCTCCACGAATCGCCGATAATAACCCGCTAATCCCAAGAAACTCCGAATCTCTGTGGCTGATGTCGGTCTAGGTCAGTTCTTGACTGCCTCAATCTTCTTCGGATCAACCTGAATACCTGCTGCCGTCACAATATGACCCAGGAATGCAACTGAACTTAGCCAAAATTCACACTTCGAAATTTTGCATATAGTTGGCTATCTTTTAGAGTCTGCAAAGTCACTCTGAGATGTTGCGCGTGCTCCTCATGACTGCAGGAGTAGGTCAATATGGAAACAATGAAGACTACAACAAACAAGTCTAAATAAGGCACGGACACCTCACGCGTATGCACATATCCATGACTCTGAAGTCTGGCCATAAGAGTTGTTCTTAAATTACAACATTGTCAATTAACACTGTTATCAAATATCTTATTCCAAAACTCCCACTTTACTCACAGTGAGGTATGGAAACCTCATGATTACTTTCTCGAATTAATGAGTCATATTTATCCTTACCTGGTGCTCATCTCAAAGTCTAGAACTCAACGGTCACAAAATGGAAACGGCTAAATATGAATAGAAACTATGCAAGGATTGTCAAATAATCCTAACAGGCATGGCTCAAATTTAGGATATTATGCTAGATTTTTATTTCCAAAAAGGGAAAATTTTAAACACAAACTTTTCACCACCAGGACCTTGTCCTCATATAATATTCACCGCAGCTTGCAGCTCGGTTTTTAAAACAAATATTTTTACGTTATACAAATTTTGAGGATCTTATCCTCCACTCCAAATCACAAGTATTTGCACATTGTGCCACTGATGTTTTTCATTTCCTTTCTTTCTTCGTTTCAACTATTGTCCGTCAAGGAGTATCTCGGCATAAAATAATCCTCATACCGACATGGTATACAATTTATCCATTTAAAATAGTTATTTCAGGAATTTATTCCTATTGTAATAATTAATATAAAGTCACTTTTGACCTCATCGAAATTCCTAGTGACCAATACATAATAATAGAGATAATTATCTCCATTTAATAGCACAACGTGAGTATTCACATATGTAGATCTGATGATTACGAAGCTCACTCATGAGCGGAGCATATTAAGAGGACTTGCCTCAATTCTTCAAAGATCAAATCAAATTGAGGAAAAATGTTCCTTTTATAACAATCAGAATTGTACATGTGATAACATCATCTGGTGTAGTGACCTCAGTCACACCATAGAAATTATGTCAACAACTAGATCTCCACCTCTAGGAGTCTCACCTCCGCCTCTAACATCCTAACCCCTAACTCTAGCTGGTCATGTGAGTTGAGTATTGACTGCAATGAGGCACGTAGCTTGAGTGCCTTCATAAATTATATTTCTCCAATCTGCCACATTCACAACAATTCCTTTGAGGCCCAGTTAACTTATTGGACATGACAACATATTCGGACACTGTCATAATAACCTGACATGATCGTTCAGATCGTACATACCACACCTTTCAAAGTGTCAGGGAGGTAACTCCTCCAAACATTTCTACAAATTGGATTGAGTAGGTAATGTCGCATGGCCAGTCTGCCCTCTTCATAGGCTTGTCATAAACATTGACAACCAATTACCTCTTTTGCTCTTATACTCTTTATTGCTCTTTGGGCCGATTCTTACCCCCTGCAGATTACTACGCCTCAAACATGCATAATTTATTTGGGGAACCTTTCCATACCATATGTATACATTCCAAGCCAAAACTGACATAAAACATGGCCATTCGGTCCATTCACTAATAGTGGTTTTCCCCCCTTTTGGCTATAAGTCAAAGTCACAACATCTGATAGTCCACAATAATTATCCTTCACAACTTCGAATAAATCAACCGGACGTCAAGGTCCGTTGAAACCCAACACGACTTATTAGGTGATCTCCTGATATAATTGCATCTTCCTCGCTACCTGAAACACAGTAGAATCAACCCCCTCACCTTCAACTATTCTCGCGTTCTGCAATATCTCATAGAAACAGGTAATAAATTACCTTGGGTTCTCAAAAGATGCACCACTGAAGGAGATAGCGAAGAGTTTGGTGAAACATACCCGAAACTCCGTAAAACTTCTGAAGGCATTGTTGATCTATCACCAACCTGTGCCATTTTTGGCTAAAGAAGCGGTACATGCCTTCGCCATTCGTGGGAAGACAAGAGTAGAAATTCAACTTAACATTTGAAGAACAAACTCGCACGATAGGAAAGAATGAAGGTGAAAATTTCCTAACTCTGTAGCTTCTAAGGGATAAATACAGACGTCTCCGTACCGATCCCTCAGACTCTACTAAGGTTGTTCGTGAGTTGTGAGACCTATGCAACCTAGTGCTCTGATACCAATTTGTCACGACCCGGATTTTCCCCAAACATTGGGATCGTGATGGCGGCTACTTGTGGTAGCTAGGCAAGCCACTGTATTCATACTATCCTGTTTTTAACAATATTTCATAATTAATTTATCAACAAACCATAACTTTAATTAAATAAGTGTGGAAGACTTTATCGAAATAGTATTAAGCAGTTTCAAGGGAAAACCATAGTGAAATCCTCTACCCAAGACGTGGAGTCACCAACTCACGAACTACTACTGAATACTACACATAAAACTCTGAAAGAAATATAACATAATCTGTTTGTCTCGGAACAAAGAGACTACAGCTAATAACATAAGTAAAGGGAGAGACGCCGGGCCTGCGGACACCTGCAAGCTACCTCGGTCTTAAAGTGTTCAACTCCCACGCAAAAGATTTACTGCTGCTGCTCATGATCGTAACCTGGACCTGTGCAAAAACGCACAGATGTGTAGTATCAGCACAACCGACCCCATGTGCTGGTAAGTGCCTGGCCTATCCCGGCGAAGTAGTGACAAGCCTAGGACCGGACACCCACATAAACCTGTACAGTTGCAATATATATATATATACAAGCCTAGTACCAGACACCCACATAAACTTGTACAGTTTCAATATATATATATATATATATATATGTACAAAAACATTTATAAGGAAATACTCTACTCTGCAATAACAACCAATAACTCATAATATCCAGAGTAATCTAGTCAACAAAATTAAATCTTACTTTCATGTCTCAATTCTTTATTTTTCTTTTCATATCTCGTGGTAGGCGTACCACCCTCTCCCAACTGTAACAGTAAGTTATATCTTGTGGTAGGCGTACCACCCGCTCCCAACTGTATCAATAAATTATATCTTGTGGTAGGCGTACCACCCGCTCCCAACTGTATCAATAAATTATATCTTGTGGTAGGCATACCACCCGTTCCCAACTGTATCAATAAATTATATCTTGTGGTAGGCGTACCACCCGCTCCCACATATATCAATAGGCTACCGGCAACTACGGCCAATGCCAAGATTCAAATCACTTTGTGGTCGGCGTGCCACACGATCCCATTTCTTATCATAAAAGTGGTCGGCGCGCCACACGATCCCAATTCTTTAATATATATATTACCACAAATAATAAGAATTAACCAAGTAATAACACAATAAGGAATATCTCAAAAGAACTCAACAATTAACAACAGTTAATAAGTTCACAAGGAAAACAAAGTATAATGGAAACACAAGTAACATCAAGTCAAGAAATAGCAAGTAGTTGCACGGCATCACCCTTCGTGCTTTTACTCTCATCCTCACCAAATAAGCAAATAAAGTACACGGCATCACCCTTCGTGATTTTACTCTCATCCTCACATCCATGGTACGGCATGATCCTTCGTACATGGTTTTATAACAAGGCACGGCATGATCCTTCGTGCATAATCAATAAAACATGGCACGACATTAACCTTCGTGCATAATCAATAAAACATGGCACGACATTAACCTTCGTGCATAAATAATAAATCAAGGCACGGCATCACCCTTCGTGCATTATCACTCTTCCTCACCCAAATAACAATCACAGTTAAGGGCAAAGAATGAAACAGTAAATCAAAAACCGTCCTAACAAGGGCAATCAATAATCATCTTCACAACAAGTCCCGACAAGGGAGAACAATAACAATTCTGCAACTCGGCAAAGGTTCAACAATATATCTGCAAATATGTCTCACAATAAACATTAACAACGACTCACGGTCATACTAGACGCCAGTGTATGGATGCTCGTCACCAAAGCCCATACACCGCACTCGATCACATAACACATAGCACATAATCCTATTCCCTCAAGCTAGGATAGAACAAACACTTACCTCGAATGTTTATGAACAATTCAATCCGTAGCAATGCCTTTTCCTTTCAAATTTGGCTCCAATCCAATCGTATCTATACACAATTGATTTAATATCATCAATACTACTCAACAAACTAATTCATCAGGCCAATTACAACTTTTACAACATTCTGCCCGGAATAGTGAATTTCGACCCCAGGCCCATATGGTCGGAACTCGGGGTTCGGACCAAAATCCGGTTACCCATCCCCCCACGAGGTCAAGTATATGATTTGTTTCAAAATCGGACCTCAATTTGAGGTCCAATTTCCCAATTTATGAAGAAACCCTATATTCTACCAAAAACAAGAAATTCTACCATGAAAACCTTTGATTTCTATTGAAAAACATGTTTAATGATGTTAGGAATTGAAAGAATTAAGTAAAAAGTGACTTACAATTACTTTGAAGAAGAGGGAGTTCGTGAAAAATCGCAAATGGGTGTTTTTGGGTTGTGAAATGTGAAGAATGAAGCTGGAAATCGTGATTTACAGGTCTCTCTGTTCGCATTTGGAAACATGGGTTCGCAATTGCGAACCCAGACCAATTTCTGGAGTTTGAAAAATAAGCTAAGGCTAGGAAGTTCGCATTTGCGAAGCCAAGGCAATTTTGGGACCTTCGCATTTGCGAACATTTGTTCGCATTTGCGAACAAGGCTGGGCTGAGAGGCCTTCGCATTTGCGAAGAATGCTTCGCATTTGCGAAGAATGCCTTTACACTGAAGGCCTCACATTTGCGAGGTTTGGTTTGCATTTGCGAACCCAAACGGTCCTGGGCACCCTTCGCATTTGCGATCAAGGGTTCGCATTTGCGAACCCTGCCTTGATCTGCCACCTTCGCAATTGCGAGAAATGCTTCGCAATTGCGAAGCCAACAGCTGGGTGAAAAACCAGCAGTGCAAAAATTCAGAATTTAATCCAACGGCCTATCAAATCTTTACCCGAGCCCCCCGGGCTCCAAACCAAACATGTATACAACATCAAAAACACATTACGAACTTGTTCGTGCGATCACATCGCCAATATCACATCGTTTTCATCAAATCAAGCCTCAAGTTCATGATTTTCATATTTCTGGTTTTCAGAACTTACAAACTTGGAACTCAAGGTCCAAAACATATCAAACGACATCCGAATGTCACCAAAATTTGCAGAAAGCACATATATAATATTTAAGACTTGTACCGGGCGTCGGAACCAAAATACGAGCCCGATACGAAGGTCAATTAATTCATTTTCCTTTAACAATTACATCAAAAACAATTTCACGGAAAAATTCATAACTTGGGCTCTAGGCCTCAGAATTCGACTCCGGACGCATGTCCAAGTCCCATATTTTCCTACGGACCTTTCGGGACCATCCAATCTCGGGTCCGGGTCCGTTTACCAAAAATATTGACCGAAGTCAACCATATCAATATTAATATCATTTTTCTCCAAATTTCTCCTAGAATTCATATTTTCTATCACAAAAACTTTCCGGCTACATGTCCGGATCATGCACGTAAATCGAGGCAACATAGAATGAGGTTTTCAAGGCCTCAGAAGCTCTAAATGATTAATAAAACAAGTGATGACCCTTTGGGTCGTCACAAGTAATAAGAGTCTCATCGTTGAATAAGTTAGTGTAATAACTCATTATTCAAGATATTCACGAGATAAAAAGTCAGGAAGAGAGTTATCAATTCCCTTTTTATAAACAATATCAAAATCAAAAGGTGCTAGTTGAGCCTGCCATCTAGCAAACATGAGCTTAGAAACATCATGTTTAAAATCTTTGTCAAACATATATTTGACAGATTTGTGACGACCCGGCCTGTTGTCATGAGAATTACCACCCCGTTATGTTTTAAATACATATTTTATGCTTTTATACCAGTGCTAAAGTCTATCGGGTGATTTAGGAGTGATTTTGATTGAAAATGAGGCATATAGCCTTTTTGAAGGAACTTGAATAAGGAAAGTCAACCCGAAGTTGACTATTTGGTTAGAGGGCTCGGAATTGGATTCTGATGATTCGGTTAGTTCCGAGAGGTGATTTGTGACTTAGGGGAGCGATCGGAATTGAATTTGGAGGCCCGATGTAGTTTTAGGCTTGAATGGGCGAAGGTTGAATTTTGGCAAACTCCGAATGGTAGGTGAGATTTTGATCTGGGGGTCGGAATGGAATTTCGACAATTCCTGTAGCTTCGTTATGTGATTTTGGATATGTCCACAAAATTTCAGGTCATTCGGACATCGTTTGGTCGGGTTTTTGATAGAATGTGTAATTCGGAAGTTTTGAAGAAATTTAGGCTTGAATCCGTGGGTAATTGGTGATTTTGATGTTTAGGATGGTGTTTTTATGATTGAAACAAGTTCGTATCGTGTTTTGGCGTATGTTGGTGGTTTTCGTTGGGGTCCCGGGGGCCTCGGGATGAATCCGGACCATCATCCAGCATTTAGAAGCAAGAAAAGACGTGCTGTAATCTGCAGTTCACTGGGCAGTGATTTGGCCTTCGCTTTCGCGAGGGCACGGCCCGCGTTCGCGTAGGCCAAGTTCAGCAGGCATTGCGTTCGCGAGGGGGTATCGCGTTCGCGTATTGGCAAGGACGTGAAGCATCGCGAACGCGTGGGAGAAGGACGCGTTCGCGTAGAGGGAAGTCATTAGGCATCGCGTTCGCGTGGGTCGTGGCCGCGTTCGCGTAGAAGGATCTCCGGAAGGCTGATAAAAATGTGCATCGCGAACGCGTATGGCATGTCGCGTTCGCGAAGGGTATTTTGGGTAGAGCTTCGCGGACGCGTGAGAGGCGTCGCGAACGCGTAGAAGAAGGGTCTCTGGCAGAGAGATTAAGTTCAGAACAGACCAGTCGTGGGTTTAATACCCAAAACCCCCATTTTTGAGTTCCAAGAGGAGGAATTGATGGGAGATTGCTGGGAAATCATCGGGGTTTCATTGGAGGTAAGTTTTGTGGCTTAATTACATCATTTTAACATGAAATCATTGGTTAAATTTCTGTAAATGGAAGATTAAAGGTGGGTTTGAGCCCTAGGCCTAAATTAAAGAAAAACACCGATTTGAGTGGGCAAATGGAGTCCGATTTTGGTAAATTTTATATGCCTAGACTCGTATCGAGATGAGGGTTCCGAATATGTGACTTTTGTAATTTTTCGACAAGCGTACCGAAAGTCGGGTTTTGACAACTTTGGGAATTTTGATGTAAATTGAGTTGTTTTGATTGGGTGTCGTCCCATTGGCCTAATTTATTGTATTTCTACTGTATTTGATCAGATTCTATGCATGCGGAGCTGGATTCTCGTGGCAAAGGCATTGCGGAGTAGTCGTCGCGCCGTATTGAGGTGAGTAATAGATGTGGGTGATGACCAGCGGGTTCGAAACCCCGGTATACCACTTTGTGACGCTGTATAGCGGCGAGACACGAACTCTCTTGTGAGTGCGGGGTCGATTGTGATTGGGGACTATGACATAGTCCGACTTGTTGATACTGTGTTATGATATTAGGCTATTCATGAGCCGTCGAACCTCCTTCTCGGATGGTTGCATATTATACTGTGATAATGGCCACTCTTGAGCCGAGGAACCCCCTTCTTGGGCGGTTGAGTATACATGTGGGCCGTGAGCCAGTTATTGGATCCCGCGAGGATCGTTATCATTGTCTTATCATATTGACATGTTAGTTACTACCAGTCCATAGCTATTTCTGTTATCATGCTATTTCCAATCTCTGGAACTTGATATTACTGTTTTCAACTGAAAAATGATAAAAGATGTTTTCAAAAACTACTTTTGAGCCTGCGAGGCTGTAATTGCATATTAGCTGACTAGTAGTGGATCGGGCTGCGCGCCGCAGCAGTACATATGTCGGATCGGACTGCACGCCGCAGTGATATTGTGCTTGGGCTGTAGGAGCCCCTCCGGAGTCTGAACCCCCACAGTGAGCACGGGTACCCAAATTGGATCGGGCTACGCGCCGTAGCGGTCATATCATGTATTTTATTGCATTTAGCTACATCTGCTAGCTGTTATACTGTTTTTCTTGTACTTATTGGTACATGTACAGTTGATATTGATTCTGTGACAGGGTATTTGAATACAGCTTTACATAGTGCTTTATTGCGGATTTCATATCTGCGCTGTCTTACCCTTGTTTATTACCACTGAGTCTGGCAGTACTCATTTTACTCCCTGCACCTTGTGTGAAGATCCAGGTACCTCTCAGTAGTGATCCAGTAGCTGTGCGAGGCGACGTTTATGGGATATACGAGGTAGCTGCAGAGTCCGCAGGACCCGATATTCCTTCTTACTGTCTCTGGATTTTGTATTGCCTTTTCTTTCCGCACTTGGTACCTTGTAAACTTTTATACACTCATGTTCAGTAGATGCTCATGAGTCTTGACCCTTGGTCTATAAGAGTTGATGTATTATGGGACTTGGTTCCCGTTTTCGTTATATGTATCGTTATTGTTTCGTGATTTGATATGCTTAAATGGGCTAAGGAGAGCTTCTAGCTCCGTTATTGTTATTGATTGGTCAGGCTGGCTTAGCAATGTGTTGGGCGCCATCACGACCAGATTTGGGGTCGTGACAAGTTGGTATCAGAGCCTAGGTTTACTAGGCCTCGCGAGTCTTGAGCCGGTTAGTAGAGTCTTGTGGATTGGTAGGGGGACGCCTGTACTTATCCTGTACTTATCGCGAACCTTTAGGAAAACTTCACTTTTCTTGAACTCTATCGTGCGATCTTGTTGTTCGGAGAACTGAACTTCTATATTCTATTCTCTCGCGGATGGCGAGAACGCGAGCATCGGGACGAGGTGGACGACCTCCATTGCCACCTGTTAGAGGCCGTGGGCGCGGTCGTGCTAGAGGTAGAGGTGGGGCGGGTGAGGCAGTGCCAGCCGACCCGCCCGTTGTACCGGTTCGGAGCGGCCCCCGATTGTTGATGCTCCGGCGGCCCCGGTTCGGGGCCGGACTATATCTATTGCTATTCCTGGTCTTCGAGAGACTCTTGCTCGGATATTATCGGTGTGTTCCGATTTGGCTCGGGTAGTTTCAGCTACCGATACTGTAGCGACATCTCGGTCGTGGGGTGGTCGGCAGACCCTGCCGGACTCGCACACTCGACCCGGTTGTTCGGGGACTTCGGACGCCAGAGGCTGTCCCCGCTCGGTGGTTGCACCGGTTATTCCTCCAGCTGCACCGGCTCCAGCTCCAGAGAGCATATGGTTCAGGTTATGCCCGACGACAAGCAGCGTCATCTTGAGAGATTTGATAGACTTCAGCCACCCCATTTCAGTGGCGTTGAGGGCGAGGATGCCCAGGGTTTCTTGGACAAGTGTCAGAGGATGTTGCGGACGGCCGGTATTCTTGAGTCCAGCGGAGTTTCATTTACTACCTTTCATTTCACTGGTCCCGCATTTGATTGGTGGGAAGAGTTTGAGAGGCGTAGGCCTGCAGGAGCAGCACCTCTCACATGGCAGCAGTTCTCTACTCTCTTTCTAGAGAAATATGTACCTCAGTCTCGTCGCGAGGAGCTACGTCGCCAGTTCGAGTGGTTGGTTCAGGGCGACATGTCTGTGACCCAGTATGAGCTCAGATTCACACAGTTGGCTAGGCATGCCACATGGATGATCCCTAATGATAGGGAGAGGATCAGGAGGTTCATTGATGGCCTCAACTACTCTATCCGCATTCTTATGACCGGAGAGAGAGTTTTGTCATCATCATTTGAGCAGGTTGTTGATATGGCACGCTCCATTGAGGCGGATCGTCGTCGAGAGAGAGAGGAGCGGGAGGCCAAGATGCCTCGTGGTTCTGGCTGTTTCAGCGGTGCTCCATCTAGAGGGCATTCCCAGCAGAGCAGAGGTCGCTCATCTAGACTTCCTCATTCAGGCCGCCCAGAGCAGAGCGGAGGTTCTTATGGTCGTGGTCGACAGGGGTTTCAGCAGGGTCAGCCATCGCTTAGTGCCCTTCCAGCCCAGGGTGCAGCACCTACTTCTTCAGCCTAGGGTTCTTCTGCGGCGAGGGGTTCCCTTCAGGCCCCTTCTTCAGCACTAGGTGCTTGTTATGAGTGTGGTGAGTTTGCCCATATGAGGAGGCAGTGCCATCGACTCCGTAGGGACAGGGATCAACCCTCATCTTCAGCACCATCTCAGGCTAGTAGAGGTGAAGTTCAGTCTTCTCGTGGTCGGCCCAGAGGCGAGGAGAGATCCGGTGGAGGCCAAGCACGGTTCTATGCACTCCCTGATAGGCGTGATGGAGTTGCCTCCTATGCAGTGATTACAGGTATCATTTCTGTCTGTCACAGAGATGCCTCTGTTCTTTTTGATCCAGGGTCCACATATTCTTACGTGTCCTCTTATTTTGCACATCACTTGGGTGCGACTCGTAGTAGTCTTGATTTACCTGTTCATGTATCCACCCCCGTGGGTGATATGATTGTTGTGGATCATGTCTATAGATCCTGTGTTATATCTATTGGGGGTCTGGAGACCCAGGTAGATCTGTTATTGTTGGGAATGGTGGACTTTGATGTTATATTGGGTATGGACCGGTTGTCTCCGTACCATGCTATATTGGACTGTCATGCTAAGACAATTACGTTGGCCATTCCTGGTATTTCTCAGATCGAGTGGCGGGGTTCGACCGATTTCGTCCCTAGCCGTGTTATTTCATTCTTAAAAGCTCAGAAGATGGTTGAAAAAGGGTGTTTATCGTACTTAGCTTTTGTGAGAGATGTGGGAGGTGAGTCTCCTAGCATTGATTCTGTACCTGTTGTGAGGGACTTCCCAGATGTATTCCCCTCAGACCTGCCGGGCATGCCGCCGGACAGGGATATTGATTTTGGCATTGACTTGGTGCCGGGCACTCAGCCTATATCCATTCCTCCTTATCGGATGGCACCAGCCGAGTTGAAAGAACTGAAAGAGCAGCTTCAAGAGCTTCTGGATAAGGGTTTCATCCGCCCTAGTGTGTCTCCGTGGGGTGCGCCGGTATTATTTGTTAAAAAGAAAGATGGTTCCATGTGAATGTGTATTGATTATAGGCAATTGAACAAAGTGACAGTGAAGAACAAGTACCCTCTACCGCGCATAGATGATTTGTTTGATCAGTTACAGGGTGCGAGGGTGTTTTCTAAGATCGATCTTCGTTCGAGCTATCATCAGTTGAAGATCAGAGACTCAGATATTATGAAGACTGCATTCAGGACCCGATATGGTCATTATGAGTTTCTTGTGATGTCGTTTGGGCTGACCAACGCCCCGGCAGCATTTATGCATCTGATGAACAGTGTGTTCAGGCCTTATTTGGATTCATTTGTGATTGTGTTCATTGATGACATTCTAGTCTACTCCCGTAGTCAGGAGGAGCATGCTCAGCATTTGAGTATTGTGTTGCAGAGATTAAGGGAGGAGAAGCTATATGCTAAATTCTCCAAGTGCGAGTTTTGGCTCGAGTCCGTGGCATTTCTGGGACATGTGGTGTCTCGTGATGGTATTCAGGTTGATCAGAAAAAGATAGAGGCGGTGCAGAGTTGGCCTAGACCGACCTCAGCTACAGAGATCAGGAGTTTTCTTGGTTTGGCGGGATATTATCGCCGGTTTGTTCGGGGATTTTCATCCATTGCTTCTTCATTGACTAAATTGACCCAGAAGGGTGCACCATTCGTGTGGTCGGATGAGTGCGAGGAGAGCTTTCAGAAGCTCAAGACAGCTTTGACCACAGCTCCGGTGTTAGTATTGCCATCAGCTTCAGGTTCATATACCGTTTATTGTGATGCCTCGAGAGTGGGGATAGGTTGTGTGTTGATGCAGGAAGGTAAGGTGATTGCTTATGCTTCTCGGCAGTTGAAACCACATGAGAAGAACTATCCTGTTCATGATTTGGAGCTAGCCGCCATTGTTCATGCATTGAAGATTTGGAGACACTATTTGTACGGTGTGTCTTGTGAGGTGTATACCGACCACTGTAGTCTCCAGCACTTGTTCAAACAGAAAGACCTTAATTTGAGACAGCGGAGATGGCTGGAGTTGCTAAAGGATTATGACATTACTATATTATATCACCCGGGGAAGGCCAATGTGGTGGCCGATGCTTTGAGCCGGAAGGCGGTCCAGTATGGGGAGCTTGGCATATATTCCAGCTGAGGAGAGGCCACTTGCTTATGATGTTCAGGTGCTAGCCAATCGGCTAGTGAGGTTAGATATTTCGGAGCCCAGCCGGGTATTGGCTTGTGTTGTATCTCGGTTATCTCTATATGATCGTATTCGTGAGCGCCAGTATGGTGATCCACATTTGGCTGTCCTTAGGGACAGAGTTTAGCATGATGATGCTAGAGATGTCACCATTGGTAGTGACGACGTATTGAGGATGCAGGGCCGGATATGTGTGCCCAATGTTGATGGCCTTCGTGAGTTGATTCCGGAGGAGGCCCATAGCTCGTGGTATTCTATCCATCCAGGAGCCGCGAAGATGTATCAAGATTTGAAACAACACTATTGGTGGAAAAAGATGAAAATGGACATTGTCGGACATGTATCACGGTGCCTCAACTGTCAGCAGGTTAAGTACGAGCATCAGAGGCCCGGTGGTGTATTTCAGCGCATTGTTATTCCTGAGTGGAAATGGGAGAGGATCACTATGGACTTTGTTATTGGACTCCCTCGGACGGCGAGGAAGTTTGATTCTGTATGGGTGATTGTGGATAGACTGACCAAGTCAGCTCACTTCATTCCAGTTAGTACTACCTACTCATCGGAGCGGTTGGCAGCGATCTTTATTCGAGAGATTGTTCGGTTGCATGGGGTCCTAGTGTCTATCATATCCGACAGGGGTACTCAGTTCACTTCCCAGTTTTGGAGAGCATTTCAGCGAGAGATAGGTACACGGGTTGAGTTGAGTACAGCATTTCACCCCCAGACAGACGGACAGTCTGAGCGTACTATTCAGATTCTGGAGGATATGTTGCGAGCATGTGTGATTGACTTTGGTGGTTCGTGGGATGAGTTCCTACCACTTGCTGAGTTTGCCTACAACAACAGTTATCAGTCGAGTATTCGGATGGCCCCGTATGAGGCATTGTATGGCAGGCGGTGTAGATCCCCCGTGGGATGGTTTGAGCCTGGTGAGGTTAGATTGATAGGGACCGAGTTAGTCCAGGATGCTCTGGATAGAGCAAAGTTGATCCAGGAGAGGCTTCGTACAGCACAGTCTCGTCAGAAGAGTTATGCGGACCGTAGAGTTCGAGAGTTGTCTTTCATGGTTGGTGACAGAGTATTGTTGAAGATTTCACCTATGAAGGGTGTCATGAGGTTTGGGAAGAAAGGAAAGTTGAGTCCCGGGTACATTGGTCCTTTTGAGATACTTAGGAGAGTTGGAGAGGTGGCATATGAGTTGGCCTTGCCGCCCGGCTTATCCAGCGTTCATCCGGTATTCCATGTGTCTATGCTCCGGAAGTACATTGGAGATCCGTCTCATGTATTAGACTTCAGTACCATTCAGCTTGATGGTGATTTATCCTATGATGTGGAGCCTATTGCTATTTTGGGTCGTCGGGTGAGAAAATTGAGGTCCAAGGAGATCGCATCAGTTAAGGTTCAGTGGAGAGGTCGACCCGTGGAGGAGGCCACTTGGGAGATCGAGCGGGAGATGCGGAGTAGATATCCTCACTTGTTTGAGACTTCAGGTATGATTCTTGACCCGCTCGAGGACGAGCGTTTGCTTAAGAGGGGGAGAATGTGACGACCCGGCCCGTTGTCATGAGAATTACCACCCCGTTATGTTGTAAATACATGTTTTATGCTTTTATACCAGTGCTAGAGTCTATCGGGTGATTTAGGAGTGATTTTGATTGAAAATGAGGCATATAGCCTTTTTGAAGGAACTTGAATAAGGAAAGTCAACCCGGAGTTGACTATTTGGTTAGAGGGCTCGGAATCGGATTCGATGATTCGGTTAGTTCCGGGAGGTGATTTGTGACTTAGGGGAGTGATCGGAATTGAATTTGGAGGCCCGGTGTAGTTTTAGGCTTGAATGGGCGAAGGTTGAATTTTGGCGAAATCCGAATGGTAGGTGAGATTTTGATCCGGTGGTCGGAATGGAATTCCGACAATTCCTGTAGCTTCGTTATGTGAATTTGGATATGTCCGCAAAATTTCAGGTCATTCGGACGTCGTTTGGTCGGGTTTTTGATAGAATGTGTAATTCGGAAGTTTTGAAGAAATTTAGGCTTGAATCCATGGGTAATTGGTGATTTTGATGTTTAGGATGGTGTTTTTATGATTGGAACAAGTTCGTATCGTGTTTTGGGGTATGTTGGTGGTTTTCGTTGGGGTCCCGGGGGCCTCGGGATGAATCCGGACCATCATCCGGCATTTAGAAGCAAGAAAAGACCTGCTGTAATCTGCAGATCACTGGGCAGTGATTTGGCCTTCGCGTTCGCGAGGGCACGGCCCGCGTTCGCGTAGGCCAAGTTCAGCAGGCATCGCGTTCGCGAGGGGGTATCGCGTTCGCGTATTGGCAAGGACGTGAAGCATCGCGAACGCGTGGGAGAAGGACGCGTTCGCGTAGAGGGAAGTCATTAGGCATCGCGTTCGCGTGGGTCGTGGCCGCGTTCGCGTAGAAGGATCTCCGGAAGGCTGATAAAATTGTGCATCGCGAACGCGTATGGCATGTCGCGTTTGCGAAGGGTATTTTGGGCAGAGCTTCACGGATGCGTGAGAGGCGTCGCGAACGCGTAGAAGAAGGGTCTCTGGCAGAGAGTTTAAGTTCAGAACAGACCAGTCGCGGGTTTAATACCCAAAACCCCCATTTTTGAGTTCCAAGAGATGAAATTGACGGGAGATTGCTGGGAAATCATCGGGGTTTCGTTGGAGGTAAGTTTTATGGCTTAATTACATCATTTTAACATGAAATCATTGGTTAAATTTCTGTAAATGGAAGATTAAAGGTGGGTTTGAGCCCTAGGCCTAAATTAAAGAAAAATACTTATTTGAGTGGGCAAATGGAGTCCGATTTTGGTAAATTTTATATGCCTAGACTCGTATCGAGATGAGGGTTCCGAATATGTGACTTTTGTAATTTTTCGACAAGCGTACCGAAAGTCGGGTTTTGACAACTTTGGGAATTTTGATGTAAATTGAGTTGTTTTGATTGGGTGTCGTCCCATTGGCCTAATTTATTGTATTTCTACTGTATTTGATCAGATTCTACGTGTGCGGAGCTTGATTCTCGTGGCAAAGGCATTGCGGAGTAGTCGTCGCACCGTATTGAGGTGAGTAATAGATGTGGGTGATGACCAACAGGTTCGAAACCCCGGTATACCACTTTGTGACGTTGTATAGCGGCGAGACACGTACTCTCTTGTGAGTGCGGGGTCGATTGTGATTGGGAGACTATAACTTCGTCCGACTTGTTGATACTGTATTTTGATATTAGGCTATTCTTGAGCCGTCGAACCTCCTTCTCGGATGGTTGCATATTATACTGTGATATTGGCTACTCTTGAGCCGAGGAACCCCCTTCTTGGGTGGTTGAGTGTACATGTGGGCCGTGAGCCAGTTATTGGATCCCGCGAGGATCGTTATCATTGTCTTATCATATTGACATGTTAGTTACTACTAGTCCGTAGCTATTTCTGTTATCATGCTATTTCCAATCTCTGGAACTTGATATTACTGGTTTCAACTGAAAAATGATAAAAGATGCTTTCAAAAACTACTTTTGAGCCTGCGAGGCTGTAATTGCATATTAGCTGACTAGTAGTGGATCGGGCTACGCGCCGCAGTAGTATATATATCGGATCGGACTGCACGCCGCAGTGATATTGTGCTTGGGATGTAGGAGCCCCTCCGGAGTCTGAACCCCCACAGTGAGCACGGGTACCCAAATTGGATCGGGCTACGAGTCGTAGCGGTCATATCATGCATTGCATTGCATTTAGCTACATCTGCTAGCTGTTATACTGTTTTGCTGGTACTTATTGGTACAAGTACAATTGATATTGATTCTGTGACAGGGTATTTGAATACAGCTTTACATAGTGCTTTATTGCGGATTTCTTATCTGCGCTGTCTTACCCTTGTTTATTACCACTGAGTCTGGCAGTACTCATTTTACTCCCTGCACCTTGTGTGCAGATCCGGGTACCTCTCAGCAGTGATCCAGTAGCTGTGCGAGGCGACGTTTGTGGGATATACGAGGTAGCTGCAGAGTCCGCAGGACCCGATATTCCTTCTTACTGTCTCTGGATTTTGTATTGACTTTTCTTTCCGCACTTGGTACCTTGTAAACTTTTATACACTCATGTTCAGTAGAGGCTCATGACTCTTGACCCTTGGTCTATGGGAGTTGATGTATTATGGGACTTGGTTCCCGTTTTCGTTATATGTATCGTTATTGTTTCTTGATTTGATATGCTTAAATGGGCTAAGGAGAGCTTCTAGCTCCGTTATTGTTATTGATTGATCAGGATGGCTTAGCAATGTGCTGGGCGCCATCACGACCAGATTTGGGGTCGTGACAAGATTGGGCATCAGTTTTTATTAAAAACTTATGATTGTACAAACCGTCTGAAATTTTAAAACACATTTGACAATTGTCAACATTTCGTGGGCCACAGTAGCATATTTCTTCTGGGCATCGTTCCACTTTCCAGAGTGATATCTTATTAGATATTCTCTTTTATCAATGGGATTGATTTGTTTCAAAATCCCACCATAACCGATGTTGGATGCATCAGTCTCAACAATCTTTTGCCAAGTAGGATTGGCCAAAGTTAAGCAAGGTAAAGCTTTTACCCTTTGCTTAATATTTTGGACTATTTTTGTATGTAAATTAGTCCAAGGTTGTTTGTAGGTCTTTTTTAGCCGGTCGTATAATGGGGCTAAATCACATGACAAATCTTTAATAAAAGGGGAGACATAATTAAGGCTTTCTAAGAACCTTTGTAATTGAGTTCTATCAGTAATAATATCAGGAAATTTAGAAGCAAATTCAATTGCACGTTGTATAGGGGTTATCTTTCCCTGACAACTATTATGTCCTAAAAATCTAACATCGGTTTGAAATAAACTCATTTTTGGTTTAGAGATTACCAAACCATTTTGTATAACAATCTTTTTGAAAATATCAAGATGTTTGATATGTGTTTCAAAGGTTTTTGAATAAACCAAAATATCGTCAATATAAACAATGATGAAATCCAAAATATCGCTGAGATTCTTACATCTCAGACTATTTAAAAGAATACGAACATTTTCATTTTGGTTGGTAAATCTACCACTGAAATGCTCTAAAATATTCAAGATAAGAGTATATACTGCATCTTCTCTATCTGCAGCAAGGGGAAGACCTAGGTTGTCAAAACCCGCTTCTTTGGCTTTAGCTTCCATGATTGAAGCCTTTTGAGGGGAAGTAAGATTATTATCCCACCAGCCATGAAGTTGGCCAGTAAAGCAAGCGATTATCATTTTAGCAATAGTTTTAACTGTATTGCCAGTAGCTTTACAGATCGTGGAATACATTAGTATTCTATGAACAAGGATGGTTAACCGTCTATCGGTTAAACCATCGAGATTCCATTCGTAAATATGGGTACCACTATAAGACGTATTAGTCTGATTCCAATCACGTTCCTCAATTAAGACATCTTGAGGAGTAGGTCGAGAATAATCAAAATTTGTCATTCTCGGATTATCACCATACCTACTATTTGGTTTAACCAAACCTCTGGATCCTTTGAGTTTATTAAACTCTGACCAAATTTCTTCTTTATAGTCTGAAGTGGACTCTATTCTATCAGCAAAGTCATTTGAAAGATTTAACGGTTTAAGATCGAGATTAGAAAATTTCTCATTGAGAAGGTCTTCAAGAGTTTTATAAGTAGAAGACTTAAAATTTGTAATCTCAGGAGGACGTTGAATATGAGTAGGAACAGTTTGACTATTTGAAGTCGAAGCAACACTAGAAGTAGGTGTTACCTCAATAGTAGTCTTTTTACTCATATTCTTTATCCAAACTATAAGCTTATCAAGCTTTTGATCAAGAGAACTAATATGTTCTCCTAAAACTTTAACATAAAGACACAAATAATTATTTTGAGAAAAGAGATTATTAATTTCGTTAATACTAACTTGCCCGACATTTTTTTCAATAAATTTTTGAAAAGCAGAAAATGTTATACCAGTACTATTTGGTAAAACAAATGGGGCTTGAGGAGGATACAAATCCTTCCACCAGGATTTTGAGTAATATGAGAATACTCGTCCCGAGAAACAGCATTAGTAATCTGTTCGGGAGATATGACCGAATTTAAGGTCCAAGTGGTTGGAAAATTAATTTCTTCCCACTTAATGGGTCTCCTAGTGGTGACCTTTGATTTGGCAAAATTAGTTTCTACCAAAATTGTTTGATCAGATGTATCATATAATTAACATCTCGGATTTAAAGTAGACAATAATTTAAAATAAATTCTATAAGACAAACATATAAGTTCTCAATTTGCCTGCACAGTCTGGACACATTTTCGGAAAAGCCTTTATGTGAAAATTTGAGAAAATATTAAGTTTTGCCTTTAAAATTTATTTTGATTGACTTCGGTCAATATTTTAAGTAAACGGATCTGGAATCATAATTTGACGGTCCCGAAGGGTCCGTGGTAAAATATGGGACATGAGGTATGTCCGGAATTAAATTTCAAGGTCCCTAACCCGAGAAATAAATTTTTGAAGAAAAATGTTAAACTAGAAATATAATGGTTTTTAGAAATTAAATAATGTTTGAACTTGTGGTATTGGGCCCGTATTTTGGTTCCAGAGCCGATAAAAGTCCCTTATAATATTATAACTTATCTGTAAAACTTGGTGAGAAACAGGACTGATTTGACGTGATTCGGACATCCGATTGTATAAATAGAAAATTTAAGTGTTCTTGAGAATTTCATTGACTTTGATTCTAAATTTGTAGTACTATGTGTTATTTGTGTGATTTTATAGCACGAGCAAGTTCGTATAATGTTAAGATTTGTGGGCAAATTTAGTTTGGAGTACCCAAGGCTCGGGTGAGTTTCAGATTTGCTACGGGATGTTTTAGACTTGAAAATTCTTGTGTTTTTGGCTTCTGCTGTCATGTGGTATATCTTTCTTCGCGTTCGCGAAGGAACTCTGAATCCATGGCTACACTCAAAGTGTTTTTTGCCGACTTATAAGTTCCTCTCCGTCTCTCTGTGAAAATATAGACTGCGCGAACGCGAATAGTAGGTTGGTTTGAAGGAGAAATCCTTCTATGCGAACACGAAGCACTAGTCATGAACGCAGAGCATTGGGGGTAATACCCTTCGCGAACGTGACCAGGCTAATGTGAACGCGAAGCATGGGAAATGGGGAGGGGAATGATACTCTATGCGAAACGTAGGCTGGGGGGGGGGTACACCTTTGCGAACGCGTAGGGTGTCTCGCGAATGAGAATAAGGTCTGTCCAGTGTTTAAAAAACAGAACTGAAAACGGGATTAGACCAAAATTTCATATTTTCTTCCATAGAACTCGACCTTGGGCCATTTTTGAAGTGGGGATTCAACACCAAATCATAGGTTCGTGTTCTAAAACTCATTCATTTCAATTCTATCAATACCCATTAGATTTCTAGGCCTAAATCTTTCTCTTTAAGGGTAGGATTTTGGGAAAATTAAGGATTTTAACAATTTGAAAATTTAGATCTCGATTTGGGGTCGGAATCCAAAATTAATTACATATTTGGGCTCGTGATGAATGGATAATAGGATTTTGGTCCGAACTTCGAGTTTTAACCAAGCGGGTCCCGGGGCAATTTTTGACTTTTTTGGGGAATTTTTGGAAAACTTGTGATTATGCATTGGAACTGATTTATTTAGCAATAATTCATATTATTAAGTTAATTATGATTATATACGAGCGGATTGAAAGTGAAAACTAAGGGAAAAGTGGTATTTGAGGCTTGAGTTCGGTCGTGGAATCGAGGTAAGTGTTGTGGCTAACCTTAGCTTGAGAAAGTAGTATTGTAGCCTTATTTTCTACATGTTTATTTGTTAAAGAGACGTATAGGTGAGGTGATGAGTATTTTTACGTTGTTGTCAAGTCATAGCATGCGAATGAGTCTCATACTTGTGACTGTTGTGTTTCTTTATACATAATGTTTCTACTTAAACTAGTTAATATTCATATTAAACAAGTCTTATTATATTTTTCCTGATTTTTGGATATTAGTTGAGTATTGGCTCAAGTTGAGATTTATGTTGTGAAGTTAAGTGATGAAATAAAGTTGTTTAATTATGATGCCCTTGCTGGGTTGTTATTGTTTCTGTTGTTTCTTACGTGGCAAGGAAGAGTGATAAAAATATGAAGGGTGATGCGTGCAAATTTCTATAATTCATATGGTGAGATTGAGAGGTAAAGCACGAAGGGTGATGCCATACGCGTATCTATTATTGATTATCTGATGAGGCTGAGTGGTAAAGCACGAAGGGTGATGCTGTGCACGTTTCTATTATTGATTATCTGCGAGGTTGAGAGTGAAACCACGAAGGGTGATGCCATGCATTTATTTGTTATTATCGGTTCAAAGTGTACTAGCTGTTTAAATTCCTTTACCGTTGTGATTCTTATTTCAGTACCCCTATAGCATGTTGCCCTCCCCATTAATTTCTGTTTAGCTCCTATTTATTGTTATTCTGTTAGCATACTGTTTAACTGCACATGTTTATATTATTGTCATGTACAAGCCTTGTTACTACTTTACCGAGGTTAGGCTCGGCACTTACCAGTACATGAGGTCGGTTATACTGATACTGCACTCTGCACCTTTTGTGTAGATCCCGGTACTGGACCATATTGATCAGAGTTTGGGTTGCTGCCTTCAGTCCACAAGAGACCCAATGTAGATATGTCGTCGTTCGTAGACTCTGGAGTCCTCTTCCTTCTATCTTAGTTCCTCTTTTCTTTCATTTCGAAAAATATATGTATTTCTTTTAAACCAGTATTTGTAGAAATTCTTAGATGTTCGTGGATTGTGACACTAGATCTTTTGGGTAGTCTTGTACTAGAGTATTTAAAACTGTTATAAAATTCGCACTTCGTATCTGTTTAGTTTTAATTATTATTAATTACTATTTTGGTTATGTTAACGTGTTAAAACTGTATCTGTTGATTTGCCTAGCATTATCAAAGTTAAACGCCATCACGTCCCGACGGTGAAAAATTCGGCTCATGACAACTAATTTGCTTACGAAAGACATAAGTGTAATTGTGATGACCCGGTCCATCGTCATGTGAGTTATCGCCATGTTTTCTCCGATATATGTTTTTTCATGTTTCAATATGTATGTGTTAGGTGAATTTGAATTAATTCGGATCGAGTTTGGTAGGAATTGAGACAAATAGTCTCTTTGATGAAGCAATAATTTTAAAAAGTCAACCGGATGTTGACTTGTGAGTTAGAGTGCTCTGAATCGAATTTTGGTGGTTCGATTAGCTTCGGGGGATAATTTTTGGCTTAGTAGAGTGATCGGACTTGAATTCGGAGGTCCGGTGTAGAAATACGCTTGAATTAGCGAAGTTCGAATTTTGGCGAAATCCGGTCGATGGGTGAGATATTGATCCGGGAGTTGGAATGAAATACTAACAGTTGCAGTAGCTTCGTTAGCTGATTTTGGATATGCTTGCAAATTTTCAGGTAACTCGGACATCGTTTGGTCGGGGTTTTGATTGGATGTTGGTTTCGGAAGTTTTAGTTGAAACTTAGGCTTGAATCCGCCTTAATCTGATGATTCAGTGTTTAATGATATATTTTTATGATTGGAACAAGTTCGCATGATGATTTAGAGTGGGTTTGTATTTTTTGTTGAGGTCCCAGGGGCCTTGGGATGAGTTTGGGTGATTTAACGAAGGAAATTTAGAAGTTGGATTGCTGATATGAAATTTACAGCAGTAGTTTCCGCTTTTTGCGGAAGGGGAACGGCAAAAACGGCTCCGCAGAAGCGGTAGCATCATCGCAGATGCGAGGTTGGGGGTGGTCAGCAAGAATCCGCAGAAGCGGGTTCCTTTTCGCAGAGGCGGGCCCGCAGAAATGGTCTTATGTCCGCAGAAGCAGAAGTCAGTGGAATAGGAGGTTTCGCGAAAGTGGGAGATTCGTCACATGTGCGACATAGCAGTACCGCAAATAATACCGCAGAAGCAATCTAGGACTTTAAGGAGTGTTGCAGAAGCGACCAAATTTCCGCAGAAGCGGACACGCGGAAGCGGCACATTGGCCACATAAGCAAAACTGCCTGAGGTTTAATGAAACAGTGCTGGTTCGAAATTTCAGTAGAGAAAATCATTTGGGGCTTCGAACATGGAGGCGGATTTGGTCATTTTGATGAGGAAATCGAGGGGTATCATGAGTTAAGAACTCGTGGACTCAAATTATAATAATATATTGATAAACCATAGATTTAATCTTGAAAATGGAGGAATTAAGGTGTAAAAATAGGGGATTTTGCTCTAAGCCTCGGAAATAGAAAATTGACGATTTGAATCGGCAAACGGGTTCCGATTTTGATAAACTTTATATGTATGGACTCGTCACGAGACGAAAATTCCGAATTTGTGTGTTTCATAATTTTCTGAGAAGCGGGCCTGGAGATCGGGTTTTGCTAGTTTCGAGATTTTTCATGTATTTCGATTATTTTCGATTGGATGTTGTTCCATTAGCCTATTTTGATATATTTGTACTAATTTTGGCTAGTTTCAACGCGCGTGGAGGTCGGTTTGAGGAGCTAAGGCGTCGCGGGCTTGAGTTTTTATCGGATCGAGGTGGGTAATACTTGTAAATAATGTCCTGAGGGTTAGTAAACCAAGGACTTGCACATCCTAGTGTTGTATTGAGGTGACTTGCATGCCAGATAACGGGCATGGGGTAGAGCACCGTTGGGGATTGTGACTTGGTCCACCCCGCTTAATAAATAATACTACCAAATTCCTTGAAATTGAATTGATACCCTAATAAAGATATTAATTATCATGAAATGAACTGATTATCATGTTTGGGGCTTAGTGCCGAATATTTGAATCTTTCAGGGATTGGTATCACTGTCTTGGTAATATTGTACATGTTTTAATATCTGTGACGATCCAAAGGGTCATCACTTATTTTATTAATAATTTCGAGCTTCTGAGGCCTTGAAAACCTCATTCTATGTTGCCTCGATTTGCGTGCACGATCCGAGCATGTAGCGGAAAGATTTTGTGATAGAAAATATGAATTCTATGAGAAATTTGGATAAAAATGATATTAATATTGATATGGTTGACTTCGGTCAACATTTTTGGTAAACGGATCCGGACCCGAGATTGGATGGTCCCGAGAGGTCCGTAGGAAAATATGGGACTTGGACATGCGTCCGGAGTCGAATTATGAGGCCTAGAGCCCAAGTTATGAATTTTTATGTGAAATTGTTTTTGATGTAATTATTAAAGGAAATAAATTAATTGACCTTGGTATCGGGCTCGTATTTTGGTTCCGACGCCCGGTACAAGTCTTAAATATTATATATGTGATTTCCGTAAAGTTTGGTGACATTTGGATGTCGTTTGAGATGTTTTGGACCTTGAGTCCCAAGTTTGAAAGTTTTGAAAACTAAAGGTATGAAAATCATGCATTTGAGGCTTGATTTGATGAAAACGAGGTGATATTGGCGATGTGATCGCACGAACAAGTTCATAATGTGTTTTTGAGGTTATGTGCATATTTGATTTGGAGCCCCGAGGGCTCGGGTGAACTTTGGATAGGCCACGAGATCAATTTTTCATGTTAGAAGTTGCTGTCTGAGGTTATGTGCATATTTGGTTTGGAGCCCCGAGGGCTCGGGTGAACTTTGGATAGGTCACGAGATCAATTTATCATGTTAGAAGTTGCTGTCTGCAACTGGTCTGCAGAGTTCGCAAATGCGAACAATAGTTCGCAAATGCGAACTCCCCACTATTCTGCTGTGTTCGCAAATGCGAGCTATAGTTCGCAAATGCGAACTGGCCACTATTCCGCCTGAGTTCGCAAATGCGAACAATAGTTCGCAAATGCGAACCTCCCCATATTTAGCCTGTGTTCGCAATTGCGAGCAATAGTTCGCAAATGCGAACTTCCCAGTTTTGCCTTGGCTTCGCAAATGCGAAGAAATGTTTGCAAATGCGAACTTCCCACCCTTAGCTTATTTTTCAAACTCCAGAAATTGGTCGGGGTTCGCAATTGCGAACCCATGTTCGCAAATGCGAACACAGAGACCTGAAAAACACGGATTTCAGTCATTTCTTCACATTTTTACAAAACCAAAACACCCATTTGCGATTCTTCAAGGATTTCTTCTTCATCAAATCGATTGTAAGTCACTTTTTATTTAATTCTTTCAATTCCTAACATCATTAAACATGTTTTTCATTAGAAATCAAATGTTTTCATGGTAAAATTCTTGTTTTTGTTAGAAAATAGGGTTTTTCATAAATTGGGAATTGGACCTCGAATTGAGGTCCGATTTTGAAACAAATTATATACATGAACTCGTGGGGGGTGGGTAACCGGATTTTGGTCCTAACCCCGAATTCCGACCATGTGGGCCCGGGGTTGAAATTTACTATTCATGGCAGAATGTTGTAAAAGTGGTATTTGGTATTAAGAATTAGTTTGTTGAGTAGAATTGATGATATTAAATCAATTGTGTATAGATACGGTTGGATTGGAGCCAAATTGAAAGAAAAGACATTTCCACGGATTGGATTGTTCATAAGCATTCGAGGTAAGTGTTTGTTCTATCCTAGCTTGAGGGAATAGGATTATGTGTTATGTGTTATGTGATCGAGTGCGGTGTATGGGGTGTGGTGACGAGCATCCATACACTGGCGTCTAGTATGACCGTGAGTCGTTGGAAAATAATTTTTTTGAGATATATTGCAGATGAATTGTTATTGTTCTCCCTTGTTGGGACTTGTTGGGAAGATTATTATTGATTGCCCTTGATGGGACGGATTATGAATTACTGTTTCTTTCTTTACCCTTAGCTGTGATTGTTATTTGGGTGAGGAAGAGTGATAATGCACGAAGGGTGATGCCGTGCCATGTTTTATTTATTTATGCACGAAGGTTAATGCCGTGCCATGTTTATTTTTGATTATGTACGAAGGATCATGCCGTACCATGGATGTGAGGATGAGAGTAAAAGCACGAAGGGTGATGCCGTGTACTTTATTTGTTTGTTTGGTGAGGATGAGAGTAAAAGCACGAAGGGTGATGCCGTGCAATTGTTTGCTATTCCTTGACTTGATATTACTTGTTTTTCCATTATATTTTATTTGGGTGATGCCGTACAATTGTTTGCCATTTCTTGACTTGATATTACTTGTGTTTCCATTATACCTTGTTTTCCTTGTAAACTTATTTGATTGTTATTTGGGTGAGGAAGAGTGATAATGCACGAAGGGTGATGTCGTGCCATGTTTATTTATTTATTTATGCACGAAGGATCATGCCGTGCCCTATTATTGAACCATGTACGAAGGATCATGCCGTACCATGGATGTGAGGATGAGAGTAAAAGCACGAAGGGTGATGCCGTGTACTTTATTTGCTTATTTGGTGAGGATGAGAGTAAAAGCACGAAGGGTGATGCCGTGCAACTGTTTGCTATTTCTTGAATTGATATTACCTGTGTTTACATTACGCTTTGTTTTTCCTTGTGAAATTATTAACTGTGGTTAATTGTTGAATTCTTTAAGATATTTCTTATGGTGTTAATACTTGATTATTTCTTGTTATTTTGTGGTACATATATATATATATTGAATTGCACAGGTTTATGTGGGTGTCCGGTCCTAGGCTTGTCACTACTTCGTCGGGATAGGCCAGGCACTTACCAGCACATGGGGTCGGTTGTGCTGATACTACACTTCTGTGCGTTTTTGCACAGGTCCAGGTTACGATCAGGAGCAGCAGCAGCAGTAAATCGATTGCGTGGGAGCTAATCATATTTGAGACCGAGGTAGCTTGCAGACGTCCGCAGGCCCGTCGTCTCTTTCTTTATTTATGTTATTAGCTGTAGTCTCTTTGTTCCGAGACAAACAGAATTATGTTATATTTCCTTGAGACTTTTATGTGTAGTATTCCATAGTAGTTTGTGAGTTGGTGACTCCACGTCTTGGGTAGAGGATTTCAGTATGATTTTCACTTTTTCGATAAAGTATTCCGCATTTATTTAATTAAGATTGTGTTAAAAACAGGATAGTATGAATACGGTGGCTTGCCTAGCTACCACGAGTAGGCGCCATCACGATCCCGATGTTGGGGGAAAATCCGGGTCGTGACAAGTTGGTATCAGAGCTCTAGGTTACATAGGTCTCACCACTCACGAACAAGCTTAGTAGAGTTTGAGAGGTAGGTACGGAGACGTATGTACTTGTCCTTCAGAGTCTATTGAGTTAGGAAAAAGTCTCTCATTTGTTCTTTCTGGTTGTGCTACTTGTTCCTCAAATACTGATTGAACTTCTATTGTGTCCTTTCGCAGATGGTGGGGACACGTGCTTCTTCGTCCACTGACCAGCAGCCCGAGCCTTAGGCAGCTCCCGTGAGGGGCAGGGGCCGAGGTCGTATTAGAGGCCGTGGTAGGGGTAGAGCTCAGCCCCCGGCAGCTACTCCAGAGGTGGAGCCTCATATTGAGATTGACGAGGAGGTTCCAGTCCCAGCAGCTCCAGTGGGCCCAGCTCAGGTCCCAGGAGAGGCTTTAATTACCCCGGATCTCCGGGATGCTTTGGTCAGAATAGCGGGATTTATGGATAGCATTGCCAGAGCGGGTTTATTATCAGTTGCCCCAGCCACTTCTCAGGCTGGAGGAGGGGCCCAGACTCCTATTGCTCGTACTCCGGAGCCAGTAGCTCCTCAGCCTCAGGCACCAGTAATTCAGCCAGCTGTGGCCACTCAGTCAGGTACCACAGCTTATGCCGGCGATGGAGCGGCCATGACTTTCGATTCGTTATGGAGGCTTGATCGGTTCTCCAAGCTATTTACCACTACATTCAGTGGAGCCGCATCAGAGGATCCTCAGGACTTTTTATTCAGTTGTCATGAGATTCTCAAGACTATGGGGATCGTGGAGACAAACGGAGTTGATTTCTGTACCTTCAGACTTGCAGGATCCGCCAAGACTTGGTGGAGAGATTATTGCCTGACTCGACCAGCAGGGTCCCCAGCTCTATCATGGGACCGGTTTGCGGAACTATTTATGGAGAAGTTTCTCCCTGCTACTCAGCGGGATTTACTTCGGAGGCAGTTTGAGCGCCTCCATCAGGGCACTATGACAGTTACACGGTATGAGACGAGATTTATTGACTTGGCTCGTCATGCAGTGGTGATACTTCCCACGGAGCGGGAGAGGGTTCGCAAATTTATAGATGGGCTTAATCAGCCGATTAGACTCCGGATGGCTATGGGCGTGGGGAGTGACATATCATTTCAGGAGGCAGCCAATGCAGCACGCAGAGTTGAGATGGCGCTTGCTAGGGGAGGCGGTTATTCTTCGGATAAGAGGCCTCGTCGTTCGGGTAGATTTGGTGGTTCTTCCTGTGGTAGGAGAGAATCCTTTGATAGAGGCCGATCCTCCGGGCCTTTTCATTCCGCCCCTCGAGGCTTCACGGGGTGGATCGGGCGATCGTGGTTCTCGGGGGCATTATTCGGACCGGTCTCCTATTAATGCTCGGCCTCGTTTGAGTGTTCGTGGAGGCCATTCGGGTCGTCGGGGCCAGCAGCCCTATCAGTCCAAGGGCTGCTACGGTTGTGGTGACCCGGAGTCATTTTATCGGGAATTGCCCTATAGCGGCGGGCAACTCTCAGGGAGCGAGGTCCTCGTCCTATGATCCGGGCCCCAGCTGACCCTCAGCCTGCCCAGCCAGCGAGAGGCGGGGGTAGAGATTTTAGAGGTGGAGGTCGAGACCGTAGAGGTAGAGACCGTCCAGCCGGAAGGTAGAGGTCGGCCGGTTGATGGTCGTCCTAGAGACGCGGCTCGGAGGGGAGGTGCGGATCCCCGTTTCTATGCTTTACCGGCCGAGGCCGAGGCGAGAGGCACGAGATGTTGTGATTACGGGTACTATTCTTGTGTGTGGCGAGAGGTGCTTCGGTATTATTTGACCCTGGATCTACATACTCCTATGTGTCTTCCTACTTCGCACCGTATTTGGTCGTGCCCGCCTATGCTCTGGATATTCCAGTTTATGTGGCTACACCAGTGGGTGACTCCGTTGTAGTCGATCGGGTGCATCGTTCGTGCGTAGTTATATTTGGGGGTCTTGAGACCCGTGTTGATCTGTTGCTTTTGGATATGGTAGATTTTGATGTCATATTGGGGATGGACTGGTTGTCCCCATACCATGCTATTCTTGATTGTCATGCTAAGACTGTCACCTTAGCATTGCCAGAATCACCCCGATTAGAGTGGAAGGGTACCTCAAGCCACTCCGTTCGCATTGTTATTTCCTATGTTAAGGCTCGACGTATGGTCGAGAAGGGGTGTCTAGCTTATTTGGCTTATGTTCGTGATTCCAGCGCAGAAGTTCCTTCCATTGATTCAGTTCCTATTGTACGGGAGTTTCCCAAGGTTTTCTCTTCAGACCTGCCGAGCATGCCACCCGACAGGTATATTGATTTATGTATTGATCTAGCACCGGGCACTCAGCCCATCTCTATTCCACCCTATCGTATGGCCCCATCGGAGTTAAAAGAGTTGAAAGATCAGTTGCAGGACCTTCTTGAGAAGGGTTTTATCAGGCCCAGTGTTTCCCCCTGGGGAGCACCTGTGTTATTTGTAAAGAAGAAGGATGGCTCGATGCGGATGTGTATTGATTACCGGCAGTTAAACAAGGTGACTATCAAAAATAAATATCCACTGCTGAGGATTGATGATTTGTTTGACCAGCTCCAGGGAGCGAGAGTATTCTCTAAGATAGACTTGAGGTCAGGCTACCATCAGCTGAAGATCAGGGCGGCTGACATTCCTAAGACGACCTTTCGCTCTAGATATGGGCATTATGAGTTCTTGGTCATGTCCTTCGGGTTGACCAATGCCCCGGCAGCATTCATGGAGTTGATGAATCGAGTATTCAGAAGCCTTACTTAGATCCGTTCGTGATAGTCTTTATAGACGACATCCTGGTATACTCCGCGGCCGGGGAGAGCACGAGCGAGCACCTCGAGTGGTTCTTCGGACTACGAAAGATAATCGAGCTATATGCCAAATTTTCTAAATGTGAGTTACGGCTGAGTTCGGTAGCATTTATGGGTCACATTGTATACGTGGAAGGTATTCGGGTAGACCCAAAGAAGATTGAGGCAGTCCAGATTGGCCTCGACCAGCTTCAGTGACCGAGATACGGAGTTTCTTGGGATTAGCCAGGTTACTACCGTCGTTTTGTAGAGGGTTTTCTTCTATTGCAGCCCGATGACCGGGTTGACCCGAGAAGGGTGTCCGGTTTCGGTGGTCGAGAGGAGTGTAAGGCGAGCTTTCAGAAGCTCGAGACGGCCTTGACCACTGCACCGGTGTTGATACTACCTACGGGTGCATGGCCTTATACAGTTTATTGTGACGCATCTCGTACGGGGCTTGGAGCGGTATTGATGCGGGATGGTAAGGTTATCGCTTATGCTTCGGGGGAGTTAAAGATACATGAGAAGAATTATCCGAGTTCATGATCTTGAATTAGCGGCGGAGTGGTTCATGCCTTAAAGATACGGAGGCATTATCTATATGTGTGACATGTGAGGTGTACACCGATCACAAAAGCCTACGGTACTTGTTCAAACAGAAAGGAGTTGAATCTACGAGAGCGGAGATGGTTAGAGTTGCTAAAAGACTATGATGTTACTATATTATATCACCCGGGTAAGGCCAATGTGGTGGCCGATGCATTGAGTAGAAAGTATGCCGGCATGGGTAGTCTTGCATATATTCCGGTCAATCAGAGACCATTAGCTCTAGATGTCCAGGCCTTAGCCAACCGGTTCGTGAGATTAGACATTTCTGAGCCTAGCAGAGTGTTAGCCCGCATGGTCGCTCGTTCTTCTTTATTAGAGCGTATCCGTGAGAGGCAATTTGATGATCCTCGTTTGCGTGAGTTGAGAGATACAGTACAGCGGGGAGGTGCCACACAGGTAAATCTAGATGATGATGGGGTATTGAAATTGCGGGGTCGAGTTTGTGTGCCCAATGTCGAAGGGATTCGAGAGTTGATCTTAGCGAGGGCCCACAGTTCATGGTATTCTATTCACCCGGGCACCGCGAAGATGTACCAGGACTTACGACAGCACTATTGGTGGCGCAGAATGAAGAAAGATATCGTTGCGTATGTCGCTCGGTGTCTAAATTGTCAGCAGGTGAAATATGAGCACCAGAGACCTGGTGGTGTATTCCAGAGGATTGAAATTCCCGAGTGGAAATGGGAGCGGATCACTATGGACTTCGTTATTGGACTTCCTTTGACTCGGAGGAAATTTGATGCTATTTGGGTCATTGTTGATAGGCTGACCAAATCAGCACACTTTATTCCAATGTCTGTCTCCTACTCGTCGGAGAGGTTAGCGGAGGTTTACATTAGGGAGATTATTCGTCTCCATGGGGTGCCAGTATCCATTATCTCTGATCAGGGTACGCAGTTTACCTCGCGGTTCTGGAGAGCGGTCCAGCAGGAGTTAGGCACCCAGGTTCAGTTGAGTACAGCATTTCATCCTCAGACGGATGGCCAGTCCGAGAGGACTATTCGGATCTCGAGGACATGCTTCGAGCTCTGTGTTATTGATTTTGGAGGCTCGTGGGATCGGTTTCTACCATTAGCGAGTTCGCCTACAATAACGGCTACCAATCTAGCATCCGGATGGCTCCGTATGAGGCGTTGTATGGTAGGCGATGTCGATCACCGGTTGGATGGTTTGAACCGGGAGAGGCTCGGTTGTTGGGTACAGACTTAGTTCGGGAGGCCTTAGATAAGGTCAAGACTATTCAGGAGAGATTGCGTTCAGCTCGGTCTAGGCAAAAGACTTATGCGGATCGTAAGGTTCGAGATGTAGATTTCATGGTTGGTGAACGAGTATTGCTCCGAGTGTCGCCTATGAAGGGCGTGATGAGGTTTGGGAAGAAGGGCAAGCTCGGCCCTAGGTATATTGGCCCATTTGAGATTCTAGACAGAGTGGGAGGGGTGGCTTACAGATTAGCTTTGCCGCCTAGCTTATCAGCCGTGCATCTAGTTTTTCATGTATCTATGCTTCGGAGATACCACGGCGATCCCACACATGTGTTAGACTTCGATACTGTCCAATTGGACAATGATCTATCTTACGAGGAGGAGCCGGTGGCCATTCTAGACCGGCAGGTTCGACAATTGAGGTCGAAGAGTTATCCTTCTGTGCGTGTTCAGTGGAGAGGTCAGCCTCCTGAGGCATCGACCTGGGAGTCCGAGTCTGATATGCGGAGCCGCTACCCACATTTGTTTCCTGACTCAGGTACTTCTTTCTTTTGTCCGTTCGAGGACGAACGGTTGTTTTAGAGGTGGAGATTGTGACGACCCAAAGGCTCATCACTTATTTTATTAATAATTTCGAGCTTCTGAGGCCTTGAAAACCTCATTCTATGTTGCCTCGATTTGCGTGCACGATCCGAGCATGTAGCGGAAAGATTTTGTGATAGAAAATATGAATTCTATGAGAAATTTGGATAAAAATGATATTAATATTGATATGGTTGACTTCGGTCAACATTTTTGGTAAACGGATCCGGACCGAGATTGGATGGTCCCGAGAGGTCCGTAGGAAAATATGGGACTTGGACATGCGTCCGGAGTCGAATTCTGAGGCCTAGAGCCCAAGTTATGAATTTTTCTATGAAATTGTTTTTGATGTAATTATTAAAGGAAATAAATTAATTGACCTTGGTATCGGGCTCGTATTTTGGTTCCGACGCCCGGTACAAGTCTTAAATATTATATATGTGATTTCCGTAAAGTTTGGTGACATTTGGATGTCGTTTGAGATGTTTTGGACCTTGAGTCCCAAGTTTGAAAGTTTTGAAAACTAAAGGTATGAAAATCATGCATTTGAGGCTTGATTTGATGAAAACGAGGTAATATTGGCGATGTGATCGCACGAACAAGTTCATAATGTGTTTTTGAGGTTATGTGCATATTTGGTTTGGAGCCCCGAGGGCTCGGGTGAACTTTGGATAGGCCACGAGATCAATTTTTCATGTTAGAAGTTGCTGTCTGCAACTGGTCTGCAGAGTTCGCAAATGCGAACAATAGTTCGCAAATGCGAACTCCCCACTATTCTGCAGAGTTCGCAAATGCGAACTCCCCCTATTGTGTCTGTGTTCGCAAATGCGAACAATAGTTCGCAAATGCGAACTTGACCCTTCTGTGCCTGTGTTCGCAAATGCGAGCTATAGTTCGCAAATGCGAACTGGCCACTATTCCGCCTGAGTTCGCAAATGCGAACAATAGTTCGCAAATGCGAACCTCCCCATATTTAGCCTGTGTTCGCAATTGCGAACAATAGTTCGCAAATGCGAACTTCCCAGAGTTTTGCCTTGGCTTCGCAAATGCGAAGAAATGTTCGCAAATGCGAACTTCCCACCCTTAGCTTATTTTTCAAACTCCAGAAATTGGTCGGGGTTCGCAATTGCGAACCCATGTTCGCAAATGCGAACACAGAGACCTGAAAAACACGGATTTCAGTCATTTCTTCACATTTTTACAAAACCAAAACACCCATTTGCGATTCTTCAAGGATTTCTTCTTCATCAAATCGATTGTAAGTCACTTTTTATTTAATTCTTTCAATTCCTAACATCATTAAACATGTTTTTCATTAGAAATCAAATGTTTTCATGGTAAAATTCTTGTTTTTGTTAGAAAATAGGGTTTTTCATAAATTAGGGAATTGGACCTCGAATTGAGGTCCGATTTTGAAACAAATTATATACATGAACTCGTGGGGGGATGGGTAACCGGATTTTGGTCCTAACCCCGAATTCCGACCATGTGGGCCCGGGGTTGAAATTTACTATTCATGGCAGAATGTTGTAAAAATGGTATTTGGTATTAAGAATTAGTTTGTTGAGTAGAATTGATGATATTAAATCAATTGTGTATAGATACGGTTGGATTGGAGCCAAATTGAAAGAAAAGACATTTCCAAGGATTGAATTGTTCATAAGCATTCGAGGTAAGTGTTTGTTCTATCCTAGCTTGAGGGAATAGAATTATGTGTTATGTGTTATGTGATCGAGTGCGGTGTATGGGCTGTGGTGACGAGCATCCATACACTGGCGTCTAGTATGACCGTGAGTCGTTGGAAAATAATTATTTTGAGATATATTGCAGATGAATTGTTATTGTTCTCCCTTGTTGGGACTTGTTGGGAAGATTATTATTGATTGCCCTTGATGGGACGGATTGTGAATTACTGTTTCTTTCTTTACCCTTAACTGTGATTGTTATTTGGGTGAGGAAGAGTGATAATGCACGAAGGGTGATGCCGTGCCATGTTTTATTTATTTATGCATGAAGGTTAATGCCGTGCCATGTTTATTTTTGATTATGTACGAAGGATCATGCCGTACCATGGATGTGAGGATGAGAGTAAAAGCACGAAGGGTGATGCCGTGTACTTTATTTGTTTATTTGGTGAGGATGAGAGTAAAAGCACGAAGGGTGATGCCGTGCAATTGTTTGCTATTCCTTGACTTGATATTACTTGTTTTTCCATTATATTTTATATGGGTGATGACGTACAATTGTTTGCCATTTCTTGACTTGATATTACTTGTGTTTCCATTATACCTTGTTTTCCTTGTAAACTTATTTGATTGTTATTTGGGTGAGGAAGAGTGATAATGCACGAAGGGTGATGCCGTGCCATGTTTATTTATTTATTTATGCACGAAGGATCATGCCGTGCCCTATTATTGAACCATGTACGAAGGATCATGCCGTACCATGGATGTGAGGATGAGAGTAAAAGCACGAAGGGTGATGCCGTGTACTTTATTTGCTTATTTGGTGAGGATGAGAGTAAAAGCACGAAGGGTGATGCCGTGCAACTGTTTGCTATTTCTTGAATTGATATTACCTGTGTTTACATTACGCTTTGTTTTTCCTTGTGAAATTATTAACTGTGGTTAATTGTTGAATTCTTTAAGATATTTCTTATGGTGTTAATACTTGATTATTTCTTGTTATTTTGTGGTACATATATATATATATTGAATTGCACAGGTTTATGTGGGTGTCTGGTCCTAGGCTTGTCACTACTTCGCCGGGATAGGCCAGGCACTTACCAGCACATGGGGTCGGTTGTGCTGATGCTACACTTCTGTGCGTTTTTGCACAGGTCCAGGTTTCGATCAGGAGCAGCAGCAGCAGTAAATAGATTGCGTGGGAGTTGATCACATTTGAGACCGAGGTAGCTTGCAGACGTCCGCAGGCCGGCGTCTCTTTCTTTATTTATGTTAATATCTGTAGTCTCATTGTTCCGAGGCAAACAGAATTATGTTATATTTCCTTCAGACTTTTATGTGTAGTATTCCATAGTAGTTTGTGAGTTGGTGACTCCACGTCTTGGGTAGAGAATTTCAGTGTGATTTTCACCTTGTGTTTTGTTATTCCGCATTTATTTAATTAAAATTGTATTTAAAACAGGATAGTATGAATACAGTGGCTTGCCTAGCTACCACGCGTAGGCGCCATCACGATCCCGATGTTGGGGGAAAATCCGGGTCGTGACAATATCAGTCTAAGGTTTTAAACTAGTATTTTTCTACTCAACATTTTTATAAGATTTGAAAACTTAAACAAGACTTTGATGACATTTTAGTTGTGAGCTGTTGCGATATTGCTGCCCAAGAGGCTTATATGCATTCATGACTATGCAGGAATCGGGCTGCACACCGCAGCGGGAGTGATATTGATATTGTGCTTGGGCTGTAGGAGCCCCTTCGGCGTCTGAACCCCCACACTGAGCGTGGGCGCCTTTACATGGATCGGGCTATACGCCACAGCGTCATATGCATTGCATAGCATTGCATACATACATTGGCTTTACTAGTACTACGTGGCATGACATCTAGCACTCATACATTACTGGCATACATATGTTATCTACCTTATTGACCAGATACCCTGGTGGAAATTGTTAAGGAGTGCTGAGCCCAAAGGGCTGATTTGAGTGCGGGCTTGCACTGTTTGAGGTTGTACCAGGTATTGATCTGTTATAATGAAAAGAACAGACGTTAACAGGAGATTTCGAAATAATCTACTCACATATGTTAAAAAAGAATACCTTGAAAGTGTACTTCCATTTTAAAAGATGATTCTGTATGTTTATAGCATGAGATAGTGCCTTGTGTGGTTTTCTTTCCCTCGGCATTATTTACTTTTATTACCGCTGAGTTGGAAGTACTCACTCGACTCCCTGCACCATGTGTGCAGATCCAGGTACTTGGGAGCTTAGCTGAGCTTGAAGCTGATATAGAGCTCCATTTGGGATCGTCGAGGTAGCTGCCTG
>JASVEL010007482.1:0-72685 GCA_032618575.1 Nicotiana noctiflora
CCAGGCCCGTCGAGTTCTTATTATTATTGGGCCTGGTCTTCTCTTCAATTAAATATTCATCCGAACTGCCCAGGTACTCAAACCCAGGCTATTTTTAACATCCTGCTCGCTGGCTTCGTTAATTTCATGTAACAGTTCAAACCCATAACGTAACTGGGCCTAAATCAAAATGGTAAAGATTGAAATAACAGATCAGAGACTCAATATTTGAAGCAGAAAGCAATTTTATTTATTCAGTAAAAGAATCAATACATCAATTCATGTTCATCAATTATAAATCAAATGTTTACCACTAAAAAAACTAACAGACCGTTCTTTCTTATTACATTAGCTTCTAAGGTAAATAATTAATCTAAGAGGGCGATTTGATTACATAGAAAACTGAAAATGATTGAACTGATCAACGTATAATTACAGTACCAATTTTAATTGCAACTTATACTTAATACTATATCCCCAGTTCTTCCTAATCCCAATTGTTTCAATATCTAATTATCTATCCTTTTAACACTTAATCAGATTTGAGCCTATGTTTATAAATGAACTAAACACCAGTTTAAACAATCATTGAAGAAATTTGAATTATTCTTAATCTAATGGCTCAAGAACTTGTTATGATTGAACTATTGATAAATGATTTAAACTTAGCTCATCGGCAAATTGTGAACTCAGATATTCATGAATCACTATCTGTTTTAACATTCTTATTCTATTTTTAGGGCATTAACTAAGTGACAGTGATTTCCGAAATTCTTTGTGAAGCCAGAGTTATTGATGATTTCCTATATGAGCTTCTGTCGTCATAAACCTATGTGATAGTTACTTAGCCTCATTTTATGAATTTTTACCTAATTAACTAAATGGTGAACTATCTATATTATACTACTACTATACTACTACTACTATACTATTACACTGTTTCTGTTTGGTTTTGTTCTTCAGCTACTACAAAAGACCACAATGAATAATCTACAACTAAAACTATCATTATAAAACTACAACTACATGACAGCATAGGATCTTCATTTTTCATTTCATCAATGTCATCAATACAGCTTCAATTGAAAGAGACATGTACCTGAATCACAAAGAAAATCCAATGAGTCTAGGGGTAAAGCAGGTAAGCACAACAGATTTCGAATAAGGCAATGCAACAGTAGAGTGAAGATCCAAATGGGTAGAACAACACAGCAACACAGCAACAAGGAAACCCAGAGATCAACAAGCTAACGAACCCAGCAAACCCAATAGAAACCAGCGAGTTCTACTCAAAAATTCCAGAAAATCCTATTGCTCTATTGCTATTTTATCTCTCAAGCTTTTGTGTGAATTTCAGCTTAGGTGTGTTTTCAGATTACTCCCCAATGGAACCCCAGATATTAACTCAGATTGCTTTCTAATGGAATCCCAAATATATTTCTCTATTACTCAGATTTTTGAACCCCTTTTCAGCTCTTGTGAAGGTGTATTTATAGTTAACCTAAGGCTGAAACTTGGGGAGAAAGTTATGGGATTTTATCCCACTTCTCCCCCTCCTAAAATTATCCAATCTACACTTAAGTCCCCATTTTCAGTTATCAAAACCCTTCCAGCATGTGCTGGAAGGTTCTAAAGATTCTCTTTTATGGCCTTTTACTAGTGTATCCCTAATAGTTAAAGATTTTTACAGATTTCCCATTTTTAGGAGACCATTATACCCCTAAATCTCTGCAAAATTGCAGAAATCAGGAGCATAAATGTCTCCATTACCCTTTTAAGTTCTAAACTATTACTATTTTACCTATTCAATTCCCAATTGTGCCCCTAAGGGCACTGCTGATTTACCAGCTTACCTAGGGCATATTTTAGCTTGTTTTGCACCTATTTAACTAATGGCCAGCCCTGGCATTAGTATTTAAGGGCTGGCCAGTTTTGTTTTTAAGAACTATTTCATTTTTAGCCACTTTTAAACTAATTCCAGTCAATTAAGACCAATTTATTCTTAATTAAAGCTAATTGCAGGCATAGCCTGCTTTGTTATTATGTTTACCTATTTAAGAACTAGCCAGTCTCAAATTGAGACTTAGCTTGGGCTATCAAAGCCTTATACTGAACAGCTTGGCCCAAAACCCTTACAGGTTTGGCCACTTTGCTGTTCAGGGCTCCAAAGAGAGCCTGGGCTAGTCTGCATTTGCAGACACAGCCATTTTGCACAACCAGCCACTGTTTAACAGTGAGCTGTGTGTTAGGGCTTATAGAATTGGTCAACCCTTTGCAAGGTTGACCATTCTTAGGCCAATTATTAAACTTATAGCCTAATTATGATTTTCAGTTTTAGTCCTATTTAAAAACTAACCATTTTCATAGAACCTAATGCTAACAGCTATAACCAATCCAGCTAAGGTCTAAATGATCAATCAAACATTCATAAGAAGCCAAATCTAGCAAATCTTAAGCATTCTTAACATGAATTGCATACAGAAACACATATGATCCAAAAAACATGCATTAACCAACTCAAATTCAGAGAGAACAGTAGATATGGTTGAATTCTAGTCAACTAACTCATTCTATTGGATTGTATGTGATGCAATGTGAATTCATGTCAATTCATACCTAATTATTACTAATTCAAGTCATATGAAAGTTTGAAGAACTTTAAAACTGTCAAGGTTCATGGCATAGTTACATATATAAGCATAGATTCTCATGAAACAGTCAACATGACTCATAAAACAATGGATTTCAACAGAATGGTAATCAGAATTTACTTTCAAGTATTGGCCTTAAGATCATGCTAAGCAAACAGGACAGGTAAAACACAGGGTTATGAACTAATCCTAATCTTGTGTATGCATATGATAGGGCAAGATGAAGATGAAGAAAATGATACCATGGTGGAACAGTGAAAGGGAAACATCTTAGAACAGATTAGCATGGGATTGATATGAGACAAATAACAGAATCCTATTATTAACAAACTAAGAAGAGCAAGCTAAGACATTTTATGGATAATTACCAGAGCAACATGCCAAAAATATGAAATAAACTATGGAATGATGAGAACATAATCAACCAGAACCAAATCATGGAAAAGTGCATGACAGATAACATGAAGATGATGAAAGGAAGGACATGGAGATGAAGAAAAGAAGGATGTGGAGAAACAGTAGAAAAACTAAACCATGAAAGCTAGAAAGAAGTCCAGTTCTATGAATTATTACAATCAAAGGCAACAAGAGTAGTTAAAATGACACAGAAAAGATGAACTTCTCAATCTTAGAGCAAAAAGCCATGTGATCAAAACAAGGCACATAACAGATAAAGTCCTATCACTAACAGGCCCAAAAGAACACAGGGACACATAGAACAAGCTAAGGAATCAGGGTGGCTACAGAGAAATAAACAAGGACTCACAACATGAGAAGATAAGCAGAAGGGTCCTAGACTAGCATGTGAAGCTCAAACTCGAGATAAGAACAGAATCACCAAAAGAAAACCAAGAATAACCTTACAACTAACACATAAAACACAAATTAATCAGAACATGCAAGGCAAGGATACACAGGGCATATTAAAACAAAAATGAAATAAACAAAAAGAAAAAGGAACAGAATATCAACAAGAACAATCGATACTTATCATGCGAACACAAAAATCATAGAAGTCAGGATCAAAACATGTAAGAAATAACAGACATATCCTAATAAACTAAAGAAAACTAAAGGGGCGAGGGACTTAGCTTGCGGGGCCGGTCCCCCGAGCTTCCTAACTCTTTTCTTTTTCCAATCTCTCACGAATTCTTTTCTTCTTTATTCTCTCTTCTCGTTTCTTTCTTTATTCTTTTCCAGATATCTCCTTTTTTTTCAATTTTTCTTCTTTTTCCTTATCTGATTTTCTCTCAGGCCTAAAGACGAGGCCTTTTTGATTTTGACTTGAAGAGGGGTGTTTGGGTGAGGATAAAGAACGATTTTTGATTGGGGTTGAACTTGGGGTCGCCGGAGTTAGGGTTCCGACGACCCTTTTTGGGATATTCGAAACGTTCCAGACTTATTCGAGGGTAGTGGTTAACATGGTTGGATAGATCATGAAGAGACGGTTCGAATGGCATTAGTTTGAAGTGGATCTTCATACTTTGGTGGTCACCGGTGTAACTCCGGTGATCGGGATTTATGAAGACGAGGTGTTTTTTTCTGGGTTCTCGGGTGTGCTATGAGTGAAGAGGAACATAGAAGAAGATGGGAGGGATGAAGAGAAGCCGGCGACCACCGTAGGAGTGGTGGCCGCCATGGCCGCTGAGGATGAAGGAGACGAAGAAGACGAGAGAACATGGGCGGCTAGGTTTAGGGTTGAATACAAATGGCCAGATTTTTCGGACAAAAGCCTTTTATAGGCGGGGGAGATAAGGTGATCATAGCCGTTCGTTTGGATGAAGATCGACGGCTCTGGATGAGCGTTACTAAAACGGCGTAGCATCGTCGTTTATGAGGCCAAGGTCTTTGGCCGTTAGATTAAATCACACAGACGGCTCAGATCAAATCTCCTACAATTAATTAAACCAAATAACTCCCCTAATATTCTCGGCCGTTAGATATACCAAAATGGACGGCCATGATCAAAACGAATAGAAGGCCAGGCGGGCCAAATTACTGGGCTTAGCAAATTGGGCCTCTTAATTCAATCCAATTGGCCCATCTTTATTATACACAAGCTGTATTTTTGTATTTTTGATTTTATTGATTTTTATGCACTTTCTTTTATACTTTTTTTTCTTTTTCTTTTATGAAAAATTATAAATCCTAATCTACTAATTATTCTAATTTTCTAGTATTTTTTGGTAATTTTCTGCTATTTTTTCCTAATTTCTACTACTTAAGCTATTTTACTAATTTTCTAATTAACTAAACTAACAAATTAATTACTACTATTTTTGATTTTTTCTAATTTCTTACTTATTCAAACACACAAAAATATAACTAATTTCAAGCAAAGCAAGTAATTGCACTCAAAAACATTTTATTTTAATTTTGGAATTTAAATGCTTAGTGCAAAAATCATGTGCTCACACTCTTTGCTCGGGAACACGAAGAGTTTCAGTGCAAAGATAAGTGAGCAATAATGAGAGATTTTTGCACATCGGCATATTCCGTGAAAGCATTTTTGAAAACCTTTTGACCGCACCCTGCTTTAGAGGTTGCCTACATATCCTGGGTTAAACAGGAATCGGGTCAGTGTAGTTCGGGAAGGTCCGGCAGTTTAAAAACTACCGGACTCACTGTTGCATTGACACTGTTGAGACTTGCCGACTTACTCCTTATTACACCGGGGGGGGGGAAATGTAAAATGAAGAAGCTATTCTAAGCTATGATCCTACAATTACAATTGTTCCTAATCTAGATTTTGCTCTTCTTCCCTTTCCGGTGATGCAGAATCTTCCTTTTTTGTTGATTTTCCTTGATGCTGACTCTCTTTTTTGTTGATTTTTCTTTTCTTGTTGACCCTCTTTTTTTTTTTTTTGATTTTCTTGATCTCGAGATGAACCTGCTTAAAACAAAACAACAAACTACCTTTTTTTTCTTTTTCTGCCCCAGTGTGGGCTTTTTAACCGTATAAACCATGATATGCAAAAATATTCCCGTATTAGAAGGTGGGCGCCTAACAGAAATTAAACGTGCAATGCGATGCAGAAAAGTATTCCCGTATTTGAAGGTGGGCGCCTAACAGAAACTAAACGTGCAATGCGATGCAAAAAATATTCCCGTATTTGAAGGTGGGCGCCTAACGGAATTGAAACGTGCAATGCGATGCAGAAAATATTCCCGTATTTGAAGGTGGGCGCCTAACGAAATTAAACGTGCAATGCGAATGCGAGAAAATATTCCCGTATTTGAAGGTGGGCGCCTAACGAAATTTAAACGTGCAATGCGGAAAATATTCCCGTATTTGAAGGTGGGCGCCTAACGAAATTAAACGTGCAATGCGAATGCAGAAAATATTCCCGTATTTGAAGGTGGGCGCCTAACGAAATTAAACGTGCAATGCGAATGCGAAAATATTCCCGTATTTGAAGGTGGGCGCCTAACGGAATTTAAACGTGCAATGCGAGAAAATATTCCCGTATTTGAAGGTGGGCGCCTAACGGAAATTAAACATGCAATGCGAATGCCAGAAAATATTCCCGTATTTGAAGGTGGGCGCCAAACGGAATTTAAACGTGCAATGCGGAAAATATTCCCGTATTTGAAGGTGGGCGCCTAACGGAATTTAAACGTGCAATGCGAATGCAGAGAAAATATTCCCGTATTTGAAGGTGGGCGCCTAACGAATTTAAACGTGCAATGCGAATGCGGAAAATATTCCCGTATTTGAAGGTGGGCGCCTAACGGAATTTAAACGTGCAATGCGATGCAGAAAATATTCCCGTATTTGAGGTGGGCGCCTAACAGAAATTTAAACATGCAATGCGAATGCGGAAAATATTCCCGTATTTGAAGGTGGGCGCCTAACAGAAATTAAACGTGCAATGCAGAAAATATTCCCGTATTTGAAGGTGGGCGCCTAACAGAATTTAAACGTGCAATGCGAATGCAGAAAATATTCCCGTATTTGAAGGTGGGCGCCTAACAGGAAATTTAAACGTGCAATGCGAATGCAGAAAATATTCCCGTATTTGAAGGTGGGCGCCTAACAGAAATTTAAACGTGCAATGCGATGCGGAAAATATTCCCGTATTTGAAGGTGGGCGCCTAACAGAAATTTAAACGTGCAATGCGAATGCAGAAAAATATTCCCGTATTTGAAGGTGGGCGCCTAACAGAATTTAAACGTGCAATGTGATGCAGAAAATATTCCCGTATTTGAAGGTGGGCGCCTAACGAAATTTAAACGTGCAATGCGATGCAGAAAATATTCCCGTATTTGAAGGTGGGCGCCTAACAGAAATTAAACGTGCAATGCGATGCGGAAAATATTCCCGTATTTGAAGGTGGGCGCCTAACGAAATTTAAACGTGCAATGCGATGCGAAAGTATTCCCGTATTTGAAGGTGGGCGCCTAACGTAAATTTAAACGTGCAATGCGGATGCGAGAAAATATTCCCGTATTTGAAGGTGGGCGCCTAACGTAAATTTAAACGTGCAATGCGATGCGAAAGTATTCCCGTATTTGAAGGTGGGCGCCTAACGTGCAATGCGAATGCAGCGGATGCGAGAAAATATTCCGTATTTGAAGGTGGGCGCCTAACGAAATTTAAACGTGCAATGCGATGCGAAAATATTCCCGTATTTGAAGGTGGGCGCCTAACGAAATTAAAACGTGCAATGCGATGCGGAAAATATTCCCGTATTTGAAGGTGGGCGCCTAACGGAAATTTAAACGTGCAATGCGATGCGAGACAATATTCCCGTATTTGAAGGTGGGCGCCTTACGTAAATTTAAACGTGCAATGCGAATGCGAGAAAATATTCCCGTATTTGAAGGTGGGCGCCTAACGTAAATTTAAACGTGCAATGCGATGCGGAAAATATTCCCTCAGCCCCTGAGGACTGGGGAGTGGATTTTAAAATATGTTACCTCCTCTTTTTGGTATTTTCTTTTACCAACTTATCTCTTGCCTGTGAATTTCTCCACTTATTCGGCAGACTTTCTCTTTTTGGTATTTTAAATTTTCCACATTGGTCACATTCACTTTAAAGTGATTAGTGACAATTTGTTCCTGCATGAAACAAAATTTATTAGATATAAAGTGCTGGCAACTAGCATCTGCCGTCTCCACTTCTTATTGCTTCCTTTGTTTTTGCTTTTTCATGTTGCATGGCTTTCAACTTCTTATCCCTTGCAGACTCTTTTTGTATTTTCTCATTTTTCCATTTTTGTTTTGTTTTCTTTTTCTTTGGCCACGTTTGCCAAGCTTCTTTATTCCTTTCCCCAATCTTCTATCCTTTCTGATCCAATGTTATTCCAACTTCCGTTATCAGGAGCTGGTAGTTAGCTCTCAAAAGGGTAAACAATGAAATGCAGAAAAAATGAAAGAAAGGTAAGGGTATTTTGGAGAGATGACGGAACTTATCTGGGTATTTGTTGGCTGATTCCGCCGACCATGCCATGTATTTAAACTCCGACCCAGTTTCGTTCCAATCATTATTCGGACTCCAAATTGCCTTTGACCCAAACCGATACTCTTTTTTGTTGCCTTTTGCTCTTTTCTGAGAATCCTCACGATCGCCCTAAGGTGCCTCGAAAGGTTTTCACCAATAAGACTCTCTCATTTATTCTCTCAACCTCACCATCATCTCACAGTGCCGGTTAAGGTTTTCACTGATGAGACTCTCTCATTTTATTTCTCTCAACCTCACAATCGTCTCACAGTGCCGGCTAAGGTTTTCACTGATGAGACTCTCTCATTTTTTTTATTTCTCTCAATCTCACAATCGCCTCACGGTGCCGGTTACGGTTTTCACCGATGAGACTATCTCATTTTTTCATTTTTCTTTTTTTTTCATTTTTTCCTTTTTGTATTTGGTTTTCCGTACCACGGGTATTATCCGATGCTTCGCTCCTCCTTCGTTGTATTTGTTATCATTTCAAAATTGATCAGAAGGTCTTTCTTTGGACTGTAACGTGGCTTTTGGACGGGTTAAGAAAGAAAGATATAAAGGCTCAAAATTTCAACGAGGGTTAAAAATATTTACAACTCTCGGAATTATTAAACATAACTTCTGCCCCAGTTTCAATATGTGGGGAATTTTTTTGGATTTTTTCTTTATTGTGACTGAACCTCAGAGAGGCTGCCTACGTACCCTTTCGGGATCAAGTCAGACGTAGTTCATCCAACTTCATAAGTTAGATGGATTTCTTTTGACTTTTTCCCGATTTATTGTCTTTTTCTCTTCTTTTTTTTTCATTTTTTCATTTCATTTTTTTTCGTTTCATTTGTTCCAATTTTTTTTCATTTTCATTTTTCCATCATTTCATTTTCATTCTGGCAATTTCGATTTTATTGCACTAAAGCAGTTCCGAGAGAGGGATATGAAAGAATTCATTCATTAAGGCTCAAAGGGGTTAACAATGGATAAAGTGTTTGGATAGAGAATAAAATGCCTTCGTCATTTCGATTCCAAAATCACAACAAAATACAAAACATACAATTGAAAAGGAATCATACATAGTATCTTTTGACCGCATCTGAATTGATAGCAGTCTCTACGCACTTTCCTTCAACATCGGTTAAGTATAATGCTCCATTGGACAACACCCGTGATACCACGAGCGGTCCCTGCCAATTCGGTGCGAACTTGCCTTTTGCCTCTGCCCAATGTGGTAAGATACGCCTCAATACCACTTGTCCAACTTCAAACTTTCGAGGTCGTACCTTCTTATTATATGCTCTGGCCATTCTCCGCTGATACAACTGTCCATGGCAGACTGCGGCCAACCTCTTCTCATCAATCAAATTCAACTGTTCTAACCGGGCCTTTACCCATTCATCGTCATCTATCTCGGATTCGGCTATAATTCGCAATGACGGTATTTCTATTTCTGCGGGTATAACAGCCTCCGTTCCGTACACCAGTGTATAAGGTGTGGTTCCGATAGAAGTACGTACCGTCGTGCGGTAACCCATGAGAGCAAAGGGTAACTTTTCATGCCACTGCCTGGATCCCTCCACCATTTTCCGGAGAATCTTCTTGATGTTTTTATTTGCCGCTTCCACTGCACCATTTGCCTTCGGCCTGTAAGGTGTGGAATTACGGTGCGTGATCTTAAACCTTTCACAAACTTCTGCCATGAGATGACTGTTTAAATTGGCTCCATTGTCCGTGATAATCACTTTGGGGATTCCAAATCGGCATATGATATTCTCGTGCACAAAATCCACCACCGCTTTCTTCGTCACTGCCTTGAATGTCTTAGCTTCGACCCACTTGGTGAAATAATCAATTGCAACCAGGATAAACCTGTGCCCATTAGAAGCGGCTGGATCTATTGGGCCGATGACATCCATGCCCCAAGCAACAAAGGGCCAAGGTGCTGACATTGTGTGCAACTCATAAGGCGGAGAGTGGATCAGATCCCCATGTACCTGGCATTGATGGCATTTCTTTACATACCTGATACAATCACGCTCCATCGTGAGCCAGTAGTACCCTGCTCTCAGAATCTTCTTTGCTAAAACATATCCGCTCATGTGGGGTCCGCATACTCCAGCATGTACTTCAATCATGATTTCATCTGCTTGTTGTGCATCCACACATCTCAATAAACCCAGATCCGGTATTCTTTTGTATACCACTCCTCCACTGAAGAAAAATCCATTGGCTAGACGCCTGATGGCTCTCTTCTGGTCTCCAGTGGCCTGCTCCGGGTATTTGCCAGCTTTCAAGTATTCTCTAATATCATGATACCACGACTCTCCATCCGACTCTTCTTCCAGAGCGAAGCAATAAGCATTCTGATCTCGGACTTGGATCTGGAGCGGATCTATGTATGTCTTGTCCGGATGATGCAACATAGAGGACAATGTGGCCAAAGCATCTGCGATCTCATTGTGCACTCTCGGGATGTGCTTGAATTCTATAGACTGGAATCTTTGAGACAACTCGTGCAGACAATACCGATATGGTATCAATTTCAAAGCTCGTGTCTCCCATTCCCCTGAATTTGGTGTACCAAGAGATCCGAGTCACCCATGACCAAAATCTCTTGAATACCCATGTCAATCACCATCCTTAATCCTAAGATGCACGCCTCATATTCGGCCATATTGTTGGTACAGAAAAATCGAAGTTGAGCTGTAACGGGATAGTGTTGACCCGTACTTGAAATGAGTACCGCTCCGATACCAACGCCCCTACTGTTGACGGCTCCGTCAAAGTACATTTTCCATCCTGATCTCTCCTCTTGTTCCGTCTCCTCGACAAGCATTGCCTCTTCATCCGGGAAGTATGTTTTCAGTGGTTCATATTCATCATCCACCGGATTCTCGGCCAAATGGTCCGCAATAGCTTGTGCCTTCATTGCCGTACGAGTTACATAGACAATGTCAAATTCTGTGAGCAGAATCTGCCATTTGGCCAGTCTTCCCGTAGGCATAGGCTTCTGAAAGATATACTTGAGAGGATCCAATCGTGATATCAAGTACGTAGTGTATGCTGACAAATAATGCTTTAGCTTCTGAGCCACCCAAATCAATGCACAACAAGTTCTCTCCAGTTGGGTATATTTCACCTCGTAGGATGTAAACTTTTTGCTGAGGTAGTAGATGGCTTGTTCTTTCTTGCCTGTCTCATCATGTTGACCAAGTACACAACCGAAAGAGTTATCTAGCACCGTCAAATACAAAATCAGAGGACGCCCTGGTTCTGGAGGAACTAACACCGGAGGATTGGCCAAATATTCCTTGATCTTGTCAAAGGCTTCTTGACATTCGTCGGTCCATTTCAATGCTGCATCTTTCTTCAACAACTTGAAGATCGGCTCGCATGTTGATGTCAATTGAGCAATGAACCGACTAATGTAATTCAACCTTCCTAATAAGCTCATGACCTCCTTCTTGTTCTTCGGCGGAGGTAGACTTTGAATAGCCTTGATCTTTGATGGATCCAGTTCAATACCTCGCCGACTCACAATAAACCCCAGTAGTTTCCCCGAAGGTACTCCAAAAGCACACTTCGCCGGATTGAGCTTTAGATTGTACCTCCGGAGTCTTTGGAAAAACTTCCTCAAATCTTTCACATGATCAGGTTGTTTTCCGGACTTTATGATGACATCGTCCACATATACTTCAATTTCCCGATGCATCATATCATGAAACATTGTGGTCATTGCCCTCATGTAAGTTGCCCCGGCATTCTTCAATCCAAACGGCATTACTCTGTAACAGTACGTTCCCCAAGGTGTAATGAAGGCAGTTTTCTCAGCATCTTCTTCGTCCATCAGGATCTGGTGATAGCCTGCATAACAATCCACAAACGAACCGATTTCATGCTTGGCGCAATTGTCGATCAATATGTGGATGTTTGGCAATGGGAAGTCATCCTTCGGACTGGCTTTGTTGAGGTCTCTATAGTCTACACACACTCCGGTTTTGCCATCTTTCTTTGGGACCGGCACAACATTTGCCAACCAGGTGGGGTATTTGGTAACTCTTATGACCTTTGCCTCAAACTGCTTATTCACCTCTTCTTTTATCTTCACGCTAATGTCCGTTTTGAATTTTCTCAGCTTTTGTTTTACTGGCCGGCATTCCGAGTAGATAGGCAACTTGTGTACCACTAGATCTGTGCTAAGCTCGGGCATGTCATCATAGGACCAGGCAAAGATGTCCTTAAATTCATGTAACAACCTTATCAATTCATCCTTGAGGGGTGCCTCCAAATGCACACTAATCTTTGTTTCTCGGACATCATCTTCGCTCCCCAAGTTTACAGATTCCGTATCACTCGGATTCGGCTTGGGTTTTTCCTCGTATTGTTTCATGTCCTTACTTATTTCCTCCAGGGCTTCCTCATCCTCACACTCTATTTCACTATCTTCCTCAATTTCTTGTATAGTAGCGTGATTGTCAGAACTGGGTCTAGAATCCTTCACGCATTTAAAATAAAAGAGTTTTGTGTTGTTTGCAATTGTTGTGAATTTAGTGTCATTTTTAAAAATAATGACAATATATATATATATATATATCGCATTTGCATTTAGGATTTAATTCTACAATTAGGAGTAATTAATTTTATCTTACAAAAATGAAAATCACAAAAAATAGGCATCTTTTGCATTTTAGCCTTTAATGTCCAAATTGTGTGATTGTATTTTAATTACCATTTAAAATTAGGTGACAATTATTATTATGAGATTAGTATTTCAAGATAATTTTAGTTTTTATAAATTAATCTTAGTATTTTGGGCTTTATTAATTAGGAAGTTGAATAATGGAGAAGAACAAATTGGAAAAAATTTGGATTGGGCCATCTTGCAAATTATGTTACAAGCCCAATCCTAAGAACCCTTACCCAACCCAAAACTCCTTGGCCCAAGAAGAAAATTTCAGATTTTTTTAGCAAAAAATAATCATAATTACATGACATAAAGTAGTGGGGGGCAAGGAAATCAAGGAAGAAAACAAGGAGAGGAAAACATGGATTAGTGGGTTTTCTTTAAATTAAAAAAATATTTTCTTTTTAATAAAAAATCTGAAAATTTTCGAAATTCTTGCCTATAAATAGAAGAGAAGATTTATGAAAAAAAGGGTGGAAAAAAGAGAGGAAAACTAGGAAGAGAAGTAAAAATAAAAAAAATTCCCTGCTGTAGTATACACTCGATATACATTCTGGACACAGAAGTATACACGGCAAAAATTTCAATTTTTGAGAGTTTCTTTTGAGAGTTTCTTTTGAGAATTGAAAAGAGTTCAAAGCTAGAAAGACAAAACAAAGAGAAAATCTGGAATATATTTTTCTTTTCTATTTTTTTACTGGTTTTTGTTTTTCTCCGTATTGCTGGGATTTTCGGGATTGAGGTGTTGAAGCTACTGCTGGTTGTTACCGTTGTTGTTGCTGTATTTTCACCGCCCTGTTGATTTGCCATTTTCCCATTCCTTTCAAAACCAGGTACACATCTTGTAAATCTCCAAAGCTTATGGAAATGAAAGTTGTTTTGAAGCTATGTTGCTGCAATCTTCTCTTTCCTATTTTCTCTTAGTTTTCTTTTGTACATAAAAAATAAGCAGATTATATGTAGTAGATTTCAAAGACCGATTTCTAATTGCAAGTCATAATTGGACTTTTAAAATAGATACGGTATTAGCCTGCTAGTTAATTACTAGTTTATAGTTCAACAATTATTTAAATTGATAGTATATAAATAAGTTTGGTTGTATTTGATGAAGTTGTTCAGATGTATTTCATATTAAATTTGTTAGCTCATTTAGAATATCTCAAATATGGTTTAGTTGTTAAGAAAGGTTTAATCGAAAGTGTAGCATTAGGCTTGGAAGCAGCGATTATGTTTAAAGTAGTAATTTGAGAATCACTTTAGTATATTAGTTAATTACGATAGTTAGTTTAGTTTAATAACAGTATACAGATTATATAAACTGTTTGCAAAAGTGGAGTTTCGTTCAGTGTTTTAGAGGAATCACGATTTTTTTTGCTAAAATAAAGATTTGCTCAATGGAATCACGTCCTTTTAATGTGAATCAGTCATACAAATGACTGAAATTATGGTGTAAACAGATGACTATAATAAGGTAATGGGCTCTAACATGTCTTTAACAGGCCCAAATTGTTGTAAATCAGAAAACTATGCAATAATGTAACAGTTAGGTAAAAAATAACAAAGTAATTAGGACCTTTCTTTTATTATTAGAGATAAATCATAGAAAATCATAGTCATGTTAGGATTGACCTTAAATAAAATAATGAGACGAGCCTCGCCAAACAAAATATACAATTGCGGGGCCTCAAATAAATTCTTATGAAAATCTTAGACTTGGAAGGACCGTTTAGTAAATTTCATGGTCTTTCCCGAAGTTAACAACATGATAAGACTCATTAGGCACGACTTAAATAAAATTACTTTCCTAAATACGGGTGCGCATTTATGTGACCAAAATCTATCTCTCGACGAAACTGAAATACATTAAAGTCACAGGCGTACTGGTTGCGGTGTGACTCGAAATGTGTTTTCGTGACGTCGCAATTCTTCTAAAATTGAAAAGCGGAACATTAAAAGCACATAGTTAAAATATAAAAAGAAATCAGATAAAAGCAAAAAGAGCAGTTGAGCGACCGTGCTAAAACCACGGAATTCGGGAGTGCCTAACACCTTCTCCCGGGTTAACGGAATTCCTTATCCAGGTTTCTAGTTTCGCAGACTGTAATACAGAGTCATAATTTTCCTCGGTTCGGGATTAACCGGTGACTTGGGACACCATTATTTTCCCAAGTGGCGACTCTGGATAATTAAATAAATAGATCCCGTTCTGACTGTCCTTTAAATGGAAAAACTCCTTCATCGATTATTATTATATTCCTTCTCGGAGTGTAGTAATAAACGGTAGCACATTTGCGTTATGTGATGTGTGGTAAAAAAGGGAGGTGTGACAGCTCTGGCGAATTCAAAATAATGGTGTCCCAAGTCACCGGTTAATCCCGAATCCGAGGAATTTTGGCTCTTAAAAATGTCTGCGAAGCAAAGATCCGGATAAGGAACTCTGTTAACCCGGGAGAAGGTGTTAGGCATTTCCGGGTTCCGTGGTTTTAGCACGGTCGCTCAATTGTCGTTCCCGACTCTTGTTTGACTCAATTATAGATTTTAAACAACATATAATGCTTTTTACATTAGGTATTATTTTAAAGAATTTGCGGCATCGCGAAAACACGCCTCGAGTCATACCGCAACCAGTACGCCTATGACTTTCGGTGTATTTCAGCTTTGCCGAGATTTGGATTTGAGTCGCACCAAGTGCACACTCGTTCAATGGAAAGAGCTGTCACACCTCCCTTTTTTTCTACCCCACTTTTGGGAAAATAAGCATATAAATACGCTCGTAGGGTATACCCCGACGCTCAAATATCCGAAATGGATAAAATAACGTAAGGGAAGGAGTTTTTTCAATTAAAGGACAATCGGTTCGGGATTTTATTGAGATTAATCAGAGTCGCCACTTGGGAATGATAATGGTGTCCCAAGTCACCGGTTAATCCCGAATCCGAGGAATTTTGACTCATAAAAATGTCTGCGAAGCAAAGATCCGGATAAGGAACTCTGTTAACCCGGGAGAAGGTGTTAGGCATTCCCGAGTTCCGTGGTTTTAGCACGGTCGCTCAATTGTCGTTCCCGACTTTTGTTTGACTTAATCACAGATTTTAACAACATATAGTGCTTTTTACATTAAGTATTATTTTTAGAGAATTTGCGGCATCGCGAAAACACGCCTCGAGTCATACCGCAACCAGTACGCCTATGACTTTCGGTGTATTTCAGCTTTGCCGAGATTTGGATTTGAGTCGCACCAAGTGCACACTCGTTCAATGGAAGGTATATTAAAATCGTGCCCTAAAATAGTCTATCGGTTTTCAATTGTTTTGGGTAAGACTATGGAATTAGCTAGTAGTCTTCCCGAGTCTAATTGTATTAAAACATTACTAAATGGGGGCCCCGCTTGTTTAAAGTCGGGCGAGGCTCATCCCAAGTTAATTTTAAAGTTCAATCCTAAGAAGTATATACTATGCTTTTCTAATCGTGTTTTTTCCCTTAACCGATTTTTACACTAAGTATTCCAGGCCCATCGGGTTTTGATATTTAATGGGGGCCTGGTCTCTTCATTCGATTAACCGGATCAGCATTGGGCCAGCCCAGGCCTTAAAGCCCAGGCAGTCTTCAAGCTTGCACTTGACCACTTCGACAGAGTTCATGACGCAGTTTAAGCCCGTTTTTATATAACAGATTCAGACTATATTGAAATAACCAAAAGCTGAAACGTAAACAAAACAATGATGTAAAATAGAATGAATTCAAAATGTTTTATTCATTAAAAGAGAAATCAGTATACAATCTATCAACAAATCATGAATCAATTATCTACTATACCCCGGACTAGAGTTAAAAGACTCTTTTATGATCTCGACTTTTATTAATAAATTGATACTAACATCTACATTAGCTACTAGTTGAAAATTCTAAGGAAGAACAATTCGATTATATATGTTGCTTGAAGAACAGTTAAGTTAATTACCTATTGATCATCTAAGGCTAAAAGGAATCATGCATAGGTTTGTACAATCACACTACTGGTTTTACTGAATCAATCCTATTAGATATTACAGGTCAGGTTGATGCATTATTTAACTCTTTCCTCCCCAAATTACTCAGATTCTAACTTAGATCCACAAAATTAACTAGCTATACGAGTGATGACTTTATAAATCAGTTTTTCAAATACACAAACCCAATATCTAATCCAATTGTCTTCACGGCTTAAGCATTACTAAACCACTGATTTTACTAAGATTTAAATCCTACTTACGTTTATGTACAGATTCAAGCCAGTGTAGTTAACTATGTGAGTTCATTTTTATGAAGAAGCTTACTATGAATAATTAGCGATTTTTGCAGAAAAGTGATATGCTAATTTATGTTTTAGGAGTTTTTACCTAATTAAACTAAGTGATAAGCTACTGCTACTATACTACTACTATTATACTACCTACTCTATCACTAAGCTATTACATCGTTTGTTTGATTTCTATTTTTCAGCTACTACATACCACAACAATAAACAAATTACAATTATAAACTATAAACTATAGAACAACATGAATTTAAACTGGATCTCCATTTTTATTTCATCAGGAAAGTCAATACAGCATCATTCATAAGAGAAGTGTACCTGGTTTTGAAAGGAATGGAAGATGGAAAATCAACAGGGCGGTGAAAATACAACAACAACAACAGTAACAACCAACAGTAGCTTCAACACCTCAATCCCGAAAATTTCAGCAATACGGAGAAAAACAAAACCAAGTAAAAAATTGAAAAGAAAAATATATTCCAGATTTTCTCTTTGTTTTGTCTTTCTAGCTTTGAACTCTTTTCAATTCTCAAAAGAAACTCTCAAAAATTGAATTTTTTGCCGTGTATACTTCGATGTCCAGAGTGTATATCGAGTGTATACCACAGCAGGGAATTTTTTTTATTTTTTCTTAAAACCAGGTACACATCTTGTAAATCTCCAAAGCTTATGGAAATGAAAGTTGTTTTGAAGCTATGTTGCTGCAATCTTCTCTTTCCTATTTTCTCTTAGTTTTCTTTTGTACATAAAAAATAAGCAGATTATATGTAGTAGATTTTAAAGACTGATTTCTAATTGCAAGTCATAATTGGACTTTTAAAATAGATACGGTATTAGCCTGCTAGTTAATTACTAGTTTATAGTTCAACAATTATTTAAATTGATAGTATATAAATAAGTTTGGTTGTATTTGATGAAGTTGTTCAGATGTATTTCATATTAAATTTGTTAGCTCATTTAGAATATCTCAAATATGGTTTAGTTGTTAAGAAAGGTTTAATCGAAAGTGTAGCATTTAGTTGTTTGAAGGTGGGCGCCTAACTGAATTTAAACGTGCAATGCGAAATGCAGAAAATATTCCCGTATTAGAAGGTGGGCGCCTAACGTAAATGAAACGTGCAATGCGATGCGAGAAAATATTCCCGTATTTGAAGGTGGGCGCCTAACCGAATTTAAACGTGCAATGCGATGCGGAAAATATTCCCGTATTAGAAGGTGGGCGCCTAACTGAATTGAAACGTGCAATGCGAATGCGAGAAAATATTCCCGTATTTGAAGGTGGGCGCCTAACAGAATTGAAACGTGCAATGCGATGCGGAAAAGTATTCCCGTATTTGAAGGTGGGCGCCAACGGAATTGAAACGTGCAATGCGATGCGAAAAGTATTCCGTATTTGAAGGTGGGCGCCTAACGAATTGAAACGTGCAATGCGATGCGAGAAAAGTATTCCCGTATTTGAAGGTGGGCGCCTAACGAATTGAAACGTGCAATGCGATGCGGAAAAGTATTCCCGTATTTGAAGGTGGGCGCCTAACCAGAATTGAAACGTGCAATGCGATGCGGAAAAATCTTCTCTTTCCTATTTTCTCTTAGTTTTCTTTCGTACATAAAAAATAAGCAGATTATATGTAGTAGATTTTAAAGACTGATTTCTAATTTCAAGTCATAATTGGACTTTTAAAATAGATACGGTATTAGCCTGCTAGTTAATTACTGGTTTATAGTTCAACAATTATTTAAATTGATAGTATATAAATAAGTTTGGTTGTATTTGATGAAGCTGTTCAGATGTATTTCATATTAAATTTGTTAGCTCATTTAGAATATCTCAAATATGGTTTAGTTGTTAAGAAAGGTTTAATCGAAAGTGTAGCATTAGGCTTGGAAGCAGCGATTATGTTTAAAGTAGTAATTTGAGAATCACTTTAGTATATTAGTTAATTACGATAGTTAGTTTAGTTTAATAACAGTATACAGATTATATAAACTGTTTGCAAAAGTGGAGTTTCGTTCAGTGTTTTAGAGGAATCACGATTTTTTTTGCTAAAATAAAGATTTGCTCAATGGAATCACGTCCTTTTAATGTGAATCAGTCATACAAATGACTGAAATTATGGTGTAAACAGATGACTATAATAAGGTAATGGGCTCTAACATGTCTTTAACAGGCCCAAATTACTGTAAATCAAAAAACTATGCAATAATGTAAGAGTTAGGTAAAAAATAACAAAGTAATTAGGACCTTTCTTTTATTATTAGAGATAAATCATAGAAAATCATAGTCATGTTAGGATTGACCTTAAATAAAATAATGAGACGAGCCTCGCCAAACAAAATATACAATTGCGGGGCCCTCAAATAAATTGTTATGAAAATCTTAGACTTGGAAGGACCGTTTAGTAAATTTCATGGTCTTTCCCGAAGTTAACAACATGATAAGACTCATTAGGCACGACTTAAATAAAATTACTTTCCTAAATACGGGTGCGCATTTATGTGACCAAAATCTATCTCTCGACGAAACTGAAATACATTAAAGTCACAGGCGTACTGGTTGCGGTGTGACTCGAAATGTGTTTTCGTGACGTCGCAATTCTTCTAAAATTGAAAAGCGGAACATTAAAAGCACATAGTTAAAATATAAAAAGAAATCAGATAAAAGCAAAAAGAACAGTTGAGCGACCGTGCTAAAACCACGGAATTCGGGAGTGCCTAACACCTTCTCCCGGGTTAACAGAATTCCTTATCCAGGTTTCTAGTTTCGCAGACTGTATTACGAAGTCATAAATTTCCTCGGTTCGGGATTAAACCGGTGACTTGGGACACCATTATTTTTCCAAGTGGCGACTCTGAACTAAATAAATAAATCCCGTTTCGATTGTCCTTTAAGTGGAAAAACTCCTTCACTGATTATTATTATATTCCTTCTCGGGGTGTAGTATTAAACAGTGGCACATTTACATTTATACGTTATGTGTGGTAAAAAGGGAGGTGTGACAGCTCTGGCGACTCTGCTGGGGATAAGTAACCCGAACTTCGGTTCGGGGTTTAAGAATTCGAGCTCAGTTAAAATTGCTGTTTTTGCTTATATCTGATTTCCTTATATGTTTTGATTAATGTGCTACATGTTTACCGCTTTGATATTGCGTGAACTGTATATATAAAACCGTGCCGAAAACCCTTCTCTTCTTATCTCCGGGGATGTGCTTACTGGTTGAGACTCCCCTTTCTGTTAGTGTCAATACCAAAAATAAGAAAAAGAGGCCGGACAAGTTACAAAGCCGATTGACTCCGCGGGTCACCAGTACGTAGCCCCCTCCTCGATCCGAGTTGTCCGCTCGGGTACACGGTCTAGCACCATATGAAAACTTCAGGATATTGAACCTAGGTCTAGGACGTTTATTTGCATCATATCTGACTTAGGGGACTCAACATAGGGGTTGGGTCCGTCTAGGACAGGTGACCCGGTAATTAAGACCGAGCATATTATGTGTTGCATTTTTAATTGTCCTTGATCATTATGCGGACCGGCAAAAATCCCAAGGGTAGAAAAATTATTGAAAAAAAAAAGAGAGAAATAAGAGTTAGTGAAAATGGGTATCAAAAAAAAAATTGAAAAAATGGTTTTGTTGTTGAAATAAATTGGTCGATTAATCTGACCGAACTACGCAGGTTTGATTCTCGCCGTTAGGTGGGATACGTAGGCAACCCTCATCGGGTCCAACCACCCCTTTCAAAAAATCAAAAAAAATGTGTATTTAATTTTGTCAATAAAATCAAAGTGATGCCGTTTTTGCAAATAGCCGAATGTTCTGAAAGGACGCCGGAAGGCTGTTTTTGCAAAACTAGCCACTTCGAATCTTTTTTAATAATTTGCGGGCATAGCCTTGAAATATTCCCTCGCGGAAATGTCGAAAGGCCGTATCCGTAAAATCAAGTTTTGAGTCATCACTCAACTTTACAAAAATAACCACTTTATCAAATAAGCCATTACATGGCCGGAATTTTGCTGAAATAGCCACATTTTTGCATTTGTAACTTCCTCAGTCTTGTATTGGCCTGTGTCGGTGCTGAACGATGCCCCATAGGCCCCAGGATAAAATTTTGAATTTGCATTTTCTTAAATAAAATTTTGCAAAAAGAGCCACTTTGTCTAAATAAGCCATTACATGGCCAATTTATGAAAAATAGTCTTGTGTTGGTTTATGGTGATGCCGAACGATGCCCCATGAGCCACAGGATAAAAAAAAATTTCAAGTTTATCTTTCTTAAATAAATTTTAGCAAAAATAGCCATTTTGTCAAATAAGCCATTATGTGACCAATTTTGTAGAAATATTCATAATTGACACCAAAAATATTCTTATTCTTGTAGAAATCTCTAGCACAAGGTGTGAAAGTTTTTTCATCGAGTTTGTAGTTGGAGTCGGCTTCTACAATTTTTCTTCAAAAAAAAAAAGAAAAAAAAATCGAATAAACATCTCTTTATTTCTTGCATTAATTTGCAAGAACTACGCTCGGTCTGATTCATGCGGGGTCATGATACGTAGGCAATCCACATAGGATTCGACCATGTCCATAACCAAAAAGAAAAAAAAGTGAAAAAAAAACCACAAAAAGGAAAAAAAGAGAATAATCAATAAAGTGGAATACCTTAACGCTAACCCGGTGGTTTCGTTTTGTTAATCCAGAAAGTCAAGGTGGTTGGTTGTGGTAAATTGGAAAGCAAGATCCAAGGAAAATGATAACCGGCATCGAAGCTGTTACGGGTGCTCAAGAGACTCAGGGTCAGAAAATTCAACAAGGGTCTACTGTGGTTGAAGAAAACAGAGCATTGAACCAACAAATGACCCAAATGCGTCAAGCATGGGCCAATGGCCAAGGACAGCCTTCTCATGAGTCACAATCTGCTATACAGCAAGAACAGTACCACTCTCCCGAGTACCACTCGTACTCGTTTGACCTTCCTGCAAACGTTGAGAAGCTTACCCGAGAGAATGTGCAGGAAGAAATGGCCCAAAGATTGAAGAGATTAGAACAACGGCTGAAAAACATGCAAGAAATGGCAGAGAATTTCAAGACTGAGTGGGTTGGTACCGGTTCCCGACAACAGCTGGTTGAATGGAACCACATGTTAGTAGAAGAAGGCAAAATATTAAGACAACACGTGGTTGAAATGTATCGGGCATGGATGAATGGAAAAGCACCACCCCCGCCACCACCTAGTTTCATGGACCCGGTCCTTACACTGAACCCGATGCCAAATATACCTGCCTATCGCAGCCTTTCTAGCCACTCGAGTAGCTCAATTACTCGTCCCCCAGCTATGCTTTCCAACCACTACTTCCATCCCCAACCCTACTACTCTCCCGGAGGCACCCAAAATCGTACTTCACCTTCCACGTACCTAATTCCACAAAAAGCCTACCGACCCCCACAAACATACCGGAAACCCCCTGGGTCAGGTTTCAGGCCAAACAAGGCGTTTAGGGAGGAGAGGTTGCTGAAACGGAAAAAGGCTTTCACCCCTATCGAAGAATCATATACCAGCCTTTATCATAGGTTGAAAGAGTTGGGGATGTTAAGACCAATCGCACCAAAAGTTCCAAACCCACCCCCGAAAAATCTTGATTCTTCTGTCAGATGTGAATACTGTTCGGGAACATTGGGTCACGATACTGAAAAGTGTTGGAAATTGAAGAATGCCATTCAAGATCTTGTCGATGAGAGGAGAATTGAAGTACAGACTCCCGAAACCCCAAACATTACACAGAATCCTCTACCTGCATGTGACGTTGCGCATTTTGTGGGGACAATGCCCGATGACGAGGGTGAAGAGATTTTTCTTTGGAAGCCGAGAATATTGAAATAGAAAGCGATCTTAATGCAGAATACAGTGGCTAAAATGCCATGCTGGTCAATTGGGAAGGTGCTCAACTCTTGGAGTTTTGGTAGTTTTATTTTGGTGTCGTTTCTGTTACCCGGGTTATTTCAGGGTTGTAATCCGGATGTTGTCTTGAGAGTCAAAACCCTTCTATCTTTCCACTTTGCTTTGTTTAGTAATAAATTTGTTTAGTGCTTTCTAGGTTTGTAATTCTAGTCTAGTCTGTTCGATTTGTTGTTCGTCTTGTTGTTTCAACCCATCAGTTTAATACAACTCTTTGTTTCCCGTCATTTCTAGTCATTCCATTTCTAATTACTTTACATTTTTTCTCATACTGACTTTAGCAACATGACGTGCACATAAGCCTGGTTTTTTTAAAGTTAATGAAACAATGTTGAAGATGTAATGATACTCGGAAGAAATAAAAACATATTGGAATACTGTGAAGCCGGAATCAAGTGAACATTGGGGAAAGCGTAACATAAAGAAATGCCTTGGAAATGCATCATGCTTCATCGGTTTAAAGCCAAAGGCAAAAGTACCCCAAGACTAAAGGAACCATCCGTGGTATCGAAATTGTTGCCCAATGGCATTGAGAATCGTCAAAAACAGAAGGCAAATATGTGATTTGGTCGAAAGATAGTTTGTACTTGGTAGGCTTTGAAGATTGGAATGACGAAGGCATTTTATTCGGCTATCCAAACACTCCGTCCATTGTTATCCCTTCGAGCCTTATTATATTTTCTTTCATACCCCTCTTTCGGAATCAACAACAAAAAATGAGGATTGAGCGGAGAAATCCAAATGGAGAAACAAAAAGAAAGAAGAAAAGAAAAAAAAAAAGAAAAAGAAAAAAAAAGAAAAAGAAAAGAAAAAAAAGAAGAAAGAAAAAGAAAAGAAAAGAAGAAAAAAAAATCGGGAGAAGTCGAGATGCGACAATGAATACGGACGTAGTCTGAACTACGTTTGACTTGATCCCGAAAGGGTACGTAGGCAGCCTCTCTGAGGTTCAGTCACAATAAATGGAAAATCTAAAAAAAAATCCCCCAAGAAGGAAACTGGGGCAGAAGTTATGGTTGTCGAATAAATAAGATTCCGAAGGTTGTAATTTTAACCCACGATGAAATATTTTTGAGCCTTTATATCCTTTTTCTTACCCCATCCAAAAGCCTTACATTACGGTCCAAAGGAAGACCTTCCGATCAATCTTCAAGAAATGCCGAGTCAAGCGAACAAAGGTCAATCACATCAGGGGCAACACTCCAGTCCGAACAAAGAAGAATGAAGGACTCAAACCACCACGAGACTCCATGATGAGAGAAATCAAAATGAGAGAGTCTTATCGGTGAAAACCCTCATGGGCACCGTAAGGCGACGGTGAGTCGAGAGAAAGAAAGAGCAAATGAGAGAGGCTTGATGGTGAAAACCCGATGGGCACTACAAGTCGACTAAGGATCAGATCAAAGAAATGAAGTATTGAAGACCGGTTTCACAACAGAACTTTGCAACAAGAGTTGAACATCAACTTTGCTATACGGAGAAGGCCAAAAGTGCGTGTCAAGGTCGCTAGAGTCGGTATTCAAAATCCGTTAGGTCATTCGTCTGTAGGTTTCTTGTTAGGAATTGTATTTTCCTTTCTCTTCATTCTTCACACTTTGTTTTACCCTCCTTCTTATCGAGTCGGTCAGGTCATAACAAGTACAGAAATGATTTCGAAATTTGCCACCAAGCTCTCCAATTGCACAAGATGAGATTTAGCCAACACGACAATTGTCGTAGGTCGGGGAATGACAAGGCCAGTGATTTAAGCCCACAAGAGCAACATGTGCAATGAAGATCATGCAAGACACAAGGGTCGGCAAGGTGCCAACTCAAGGAAAATATAGCAAATGGAAGTACGAGGTTCGAACAGAGAGGGGTATATCTTCTGACAAGAGAAAGACCAAAGGCTGTCAAGTGGAGTCATCAAAGGAATCAAGATCGAAGTTTGTGGGATCCGTCAAGAAAGGAACAATATACATACCTAAAGAGAGGTGGATTTTGAACAAAGAAGAAGTAAAAATGGATAGTCGGTGAATAGGCAAGGCACTCGAGTGGAAAGCAGCCGCCATCAAGGTTCAAGGCCACAACCAACCACCGCATTTAAACTAACAGATTTTTCTTTGCTTTGAAACAGGGGCATAGATGTTATTGGACTGATAGAGCCAACAGTTTCCAATGGGCATAAGCTCATTTTGGTTGTGATGGGTTACTTTACCACATTGGGCCGAGGCAAAGGGCAAATTTGCACCAAATTGGCAGCGACCGTTCGTGGTATCACGGGTGTTGTCCAATGGAGCATTATATTTAACAGATGTTGAGGGAAAGTGCGTAGAGACTGCTATCAATTCAGATGCAGTCAAAAGATACTATGTATGATTCCTTTTCAAATATGTGTTTTGTATTTTGTTGTGATTTTGGAATCGAAATGACGAAGGCATTTTATTCTCTATCCAAACACCTTATCCATTGTTAACCCCTTCGAGCCTTAATGAATGAATTCTTTCATATCCCTCTCTCGGAATCACTCTAGTGCAATAAGATCGAAATTGCCAGAATAAAAAATGAAATGATGGAAAAATGAAAAAAAAAATGAAAAATGAAAAAAATGAAAAAAAAAATGAAAAAAAAGATGAAAAAATGAAAAAAAAAGAGAAAAAGACAAAAATCGGGAAAAAGTCTAAAAGAAATCCATCTAACTTATAAAGTTGGATGAACTACGTCTGACTTGATCCCGAAAGGGTACGTAGGCAGCCTCTCTGAGGTTCAATCACAATAAAGAAAAAATCCAAAAATTCCCCACATATTGAAACTGGGGCAGAAGTTATGTTTAATAATTCCGAGAGTTGTAAATATTTTTAACCCTCGTTGAAATTTTGAGCCTTTATATCTTTCTTTCTTAGCCCACCCAAAAGCCACGTTACAGTCCAAAGAAAGACCTTCTGATCAATTTTGAAATGATAACAAATACAACGAAGGAGGAGCGAAGCGTCGGATAATACCCGTGGTACAGAAAACAAAATACAAAAGGAAAAAATGAAAAAAAGAAAATATAAAAAAATGAGAGAGTCTCATCGGTGAAAACCTTAGCCGGCACTGTGAGACGATTGTGAGGTTGAGAGAAATAAAATGAGAGAGTCTCATCAGTGAAAACCTTAATCGGCACTGTGAGACGATTGTGAGGTTGAGAGAATAAATGAGAGAGTCTTATTGGTGAAAACCTTTCGAGGCACCGTAAGGCGATCATGGGAACTATCAGAAAAGAGAAAAAAAGCAACAAAAGAGAGTATCGGTTTGGGTTAAAGGCAATTCAGAGTCTGAATAATGATTGGAACGAACTGGGTCAGAGTTTAAATACATGGCATGGTCAGCGGAATCAGCCAGCAAATACCCAGATAAGTTCTGTCATCTCTCCAAAATACCCTTACCTTTCTTTCATTTTTTCTGCATTTCATTGTTTACCCTTTTGAGAGCTAACTACCATCTCCTGATAACGGAAGTTGAAACAATACTGGATCAGAAAGGATAGAAGATTGGGGAAAGGAATAAAGAAGCTTGGCAAACATGGCCAAAGAAAAAAGAAAACAAAACAAAAATGGAGAAATGAGAAAAATACAAAAAGAGTATGCAAGGGACGAGAAGTCAAAAGCCATGCAACATGAAAAAGCAAAAACAAAGGAAGCAATAAGAAGTGGGGACGACAGATGCCAGTTGCCAGCAGTTTATATCTAATAAGTTCTGTTTCATGCAGGAACAAATTGTCACTAATCACTTTAAAGTGAATGTGACAAATATGGAAAATAGAAAATACCAAAAAGAGAAGTTCGCCAATAAGTGGAGAAATTCACAGGCAGAGATAATTGGTAAAAGAAAATACCAAAAAGAGGAAGGTAACATCTTTTAAAATCCACTCCCCAGTCCTCAGGCTACGGGAATACTTTTCTGCATCGCATTGCACGTTTCAATTCTGTTAGGCGCCCACCTTCTAATACGGGAATATTTTCTGCATCGCATTGCACGTTTAAATTCAGTTAGGCGCCCACCTTCAAATACGGGAATATTTTCTGCATCGCATTGCACGTTTAATTTCTGTTAGGCGCCCACCTTCAAATACGGGAATATTTTCTGCATCGCATTGCACGTTTAAATTCTGTTAGGCGCCCACCTTCAAATACGGGAATATTTTCTGCATTCGCATTGCACGTTTAAATTCTGTTAGGTGCCCACCTTCGAATACGGGAATATTTTTCTGCATCGCATTGCATGTTTAAATTCTATTAGGTGCCCACCTTCGAATACGGGAATACTTTTCTGCGTCGCATTGCACGTCTAAATTCTGTTAGGTGCCCACCTTCTAATACGGGAATATTTTCTGCATCGCATTGCACGTTTAAATTCAGTTAGGCGCCCACCTTCAAATACGGGAATATTTTCTGCATCGCATTGCACGTTTCATTTCTGTTAGGCGCCCACCTTCTAATACGGGAATATTTTCTGCATTTCGCATTGCACGTTTAAATTCGGTTAGGCGCCCACCTTCAAATACGGGAATATTTTCTGCATCGCATTGCACGTTTAAATTCAGTTAGGCGCCCACCTTCAAATACGGGAATATTTTCTGCATCGCATTGCACGTTTAATTTCAGTTAGGCGCCCACCTTCTAATACGGGAATATTTTTCTGCATTTGCATTGCACGTTTAAATTCTGTTAGGCGCCCACCTTCTAATACGGGAATATTTTCTGCATTTGCATTGCACGTTTAAATTCCGTTAGGCGCCCACCTTCAAATACGGGAATATTTTCTGCATCGCATTGCACGTTTAAATTCTGTTAGGCGCCCACCTTCAAATACGGGAATATTTTCTGCATTCGCATTGCACGTTTAAATTCTGTTAGGCGCCCACCTTCTAATACGGGAATATTTTCTGCATCGCATTGCACGTTTCAATTCTGTTAGGCGCCCACCTTCAAATACGGGAATACTTTTCTGCATCGCATTGCACGTTTCAATTCTGTTAGGCGCCCACCTTCTAATACGGGAATATTTTCTGCATCACATTGCACGTTTAAATTCAGTTAGGCGCCCACCTTCAAATACGGGAATATTTTCTGCATCGCATTGCACGTTTCATTTCTGTTAGGCGCCCACCTTCTAATACGGGAATATTTTCTGCATTTCGCATTGCACGTTTCAATTCTGTTAGGCGCCCACCTTCTAATACGGGAATATTTTCTACATCGCATTGCACGTTTAAATTCTGTTAGGCGCCCACCTTCAAATACGGGAATATTTTCTGCATTCGCATTGCACGTTTAAATTCTGTTAGGCGCCTACCTTCTAAATACGGGAATATTTTCTGCATCGCATTGCACGTTTCATTTCTGTTAGGCGCCCACCTTCTAATACGGGAATATTTTCTGCATTTCGCATTGCACGTTTAAATTCGGTTAGGCGCCCACCTTCAAATACGGGAATATTTTCTGCATCGCATTGCACGTTTAAATTCTGTTAGGCGCCCACCTTCAAATACGGGAATATTTTCTACATCGCATTGCACGTTTAATTTCTGTTAGGCGCCCACCTTCAAATACGGGAATATTTTCGCATCGCATTGCACGTTTAAATTCTGTTAGGTGCCCACCTTTAAATACGGGAATATTTTCTGCATTCGCATTGCACGTTTAAATTCCGTTAGGCGCCCACCTTCGAATACGGGAATATTTTTCCGCATCGCATTGCACGTTTAAATTCGTTAGGTGCCCACCTTCGAATACGGGAATACTTTTCTGCGTCGCATTGCACGTCTAAATTCGTTAGGTGCCCACCTTCGAATACGGGAATATTTTTCTGCATCGCATTGCACGTTTAAATTCTGTTAGGTGCCCACCTTCGAATACGGGAATACTTTTCTGCATCGCATTGCACGTTTAATTTCTGTCAGGTGCCCACCTTCAAATACGGGAATATATTTCTGCATTTGCATTGCACGTTTAATTTCTGTTAGGCGCCCACCTTCAAATACGGGAATATATTTCTGCACATCATGGTTTATATAGCTAAAAGCCCACACTGGGGCAGAAAAAGAAAAAAAGTAGTTTGTTGTTTTTGTTTTGATCAGGTTCAGCTCGAGGGCAAGAAGTACCATTGAAAATCAAAAAAAGAAGAAGAGGAAAACAAGAAAGAAAATCAACAAAAAGGGAGAGTGAGCATCTCAAAAAATCAAAGAAAAAGAGACAAGGAGAAGCAAACAAAAGCTAGGATAGGAATAATTGTAATTGTAGAATCATAGCTTAGAATAACTTCTTCATTTTACATTCCCCCGGTGTAATAAGGAGGTCAACAAGCAGTAACCGCAACAGCAGCAACAGTAACAACAAAAAATCGCAGTTTCATTGGTAGTCCCAGCTACCAAAATTTTCCGAACTACATTGACCTGATTCCCTTTTAGCCAGGGATATGTAGGAAACCTTTTGAAGCAAAGGTTCGGTCAAAATTTTTATTAAAAAAAAAAAAAAAAAAAAAAAAAATAAATAAAAGTGTTTACATTAAGAATACTTCAAATCATATAGTCGTTATTTTGATTATATGTTGATGAAATATTTAAAATGTGGGGGCTTTTATCTTATGCATTGTGAGCACGTGATTTTTGCCCTATATGAGAATTACTCCCAAAAATTTAAAATAAAAGAGTTTTGTGTTGTTTGCAATTGTTGTGAATTTAGTGTCATTTTTAATTGTTGTGAATTTAGTGTCATTTTTAAAAATAATGACAATATATATATATATATATATCGCATTTGCATTTAGGATTTAATTCTACAATTAGGAGTAATTAATTTTATCTTACAAAAATGAAAATCACAAAAAATAGGCATCTTTTGCATTTTAGCCTTTAATGTCCAAATTGTGTGATTGTATTTTAATTACCATTTAAAATTAGGTGACAATTATTATTATGAGATTAGTATTTCAAGATAATTTTAGTTTTTATAAATTAATCTTAGTATTTTGGGCTTTATTAATTAGGAAGTTGAATAATGGAGAAGAACAAATTGGAAAAAATTTGGATTGGGCCATCTTGCAAATTATGTTACAAGCCCAATCCTAAGAACCCTTACCCAACCCAAAACTCCTTGGCCCAAGAAGAAAATTTCAGATTTTTTTAGCAAAAAATAATCATAATTACATGACATAAAGTAGTGGGGGGCAAGGAAATCAAGGAAGAAAACAAGGAGAGGAAAACATGGATTAGTGGGTTTTCTTTAAATTAAAAAAATATTTTCTTTTTAATAAAAAATCTGAAAATTTTCGAAATTCTTGCCTATAAATAGAAGAGAAGATTTATGAAAAAAAGGGTGGAAAAAAGAGAGGAAAACTAGGAAGAGAAGTAAAAATAAAAAAAATTCCCTGCTGTAGTATACACTCGATATACATTCTGGACACAGAAGTATACACGGCAAAAATTTCAATTTTTGAGAGTTTCTTTTGAGAGTTTCTTTTGAGAATTGAAAAGAGTTCAAAGCTAGAAAGACAAAACAAAGAGAAAATCTGGAATATATTTTTCTTTTCTATTTTTTTTACTGGTTTTTGTTTTTCTCCGTATTGCTGGGATTTTCGGGATTGAGGTGTTGAAGCTACTGCTGGTTGTTACTGCTGTTGTTGCTGTATTTTCACCGCCCTGTTGATTTGCCATTTTCCCATTCCTTTCAAAACCAGGTACACATCTTGTAAATCTCCAAAGCTTATGGAAATGAAAGTTGTTTTGAAGCTATGTTGCTGCAATCTTCTCTTTCCTATTTTCTCTTAGTTTTCTTTTGTACATAAAAAATAAGCAGATTATATGTAGTAGATTTCAAAGACCGATTTCTAATTGCAAGTCATAATTGGACTTTTAAAATAGATACGGTATTAGCCTGCTAGTTAATTACTAGTTTATAGTTCAACAATTATTTAAATTGATAGTATATAAATAAGTTTGGTTGTATTTGATGAAGTTGTTCAGATGTATTTCATATTAAATTTGTTAGCTCATTTAGAATATCTCAAATATGGTTTAGTTGTTAAGAAAGGTTTAATCGAAAGTGTAGCATTAGGCTTGGAAGCAGCGATTATGTTTAAAGTAGTAATTTGAGAATCACTTTAGTATATTAGTTAATTACGATAGTTAGTTTAGTTTAATAACAGTATACAGATTATATAAACTGTTTGCAAAAGTGGAGTTTCGTTCAGTGTTTTAGAGGAATCACGATTTTTTTTGCTAAAATAAAGATTTGCTCAATGGAATCACGTCCTTTTAATGTGAATCAGTCATACAAATGACTGAAATTATGGTGTAAACAGATGACTATAATAAGGTAATGGGCTCTAACATGTCTTTAACAGGCCCAAATTGTTGTAAATCAGAAAACTATGCAATAATGTAACAGTTAGGTAAAAAATAACAAAGTAATTAGGACCTTTCTTTTATTATTAGAGATAAATCATAGAAAATCATAGTCATGTTAGGATTGACCTTAAATAAAATAATGAGACGAGCCTCGCTAAACAAAATATACAATTGCGGGGCCCTCAAATAAATTGTTATGAAAATCTTAGACTTGGAAGGACCGTTTAGTAAATTTCATGGTCTTTCCCGAAGTTAACAACATGATAAGACTCATTAGGCACGACTTAAATAAAATTACTTTCCTAAATACGGGTGCGCATTTATGTGACCAAAATCTATCTCTCGACGAAACTGAAATACATTAAAGTCACAGGCGTACTGGTTGCGGTGTGACTCGAAATGTGTTTTCGTGACGTCGCAATTCTTCTAAAATTGAAAAGTGGAACATTAAAAGCACATAGTTAAAATATAAAAAGAAATCAGATAAAAGCAAAAAGAACAGTTGAGCGACCGTGCTAAAACCACGGAATTCGGGAGTGCCTAACACCTTCTCCCGGGTTAACAGAATTCCTTATTCAGGTTTCTAGTTTCGCAGACTGTATTACAGAGTCATAAATTTCCTCGGTTCGGGATTAAACCGGTGACTTGGGACACCATTATTTTTCCAAGTGGCGACTCTGAAAAATTAAATAAATTGATCCCGTTCCGACTGTCCTTTAAGTGGAAAAACTCCTTCACTGATTATTATTATATTCCTTCTCGGGGTGTAGTATTAAACAGTGGCACATTTACATTTATACGTTATGTGTGGTAAAAAAGGGAGGTGTGACAGTAACGTAATTGTCGGAACTGGGTCTAGAATCCTTCACGCATGACATGGCGTTGGAATCAACATATGCAAAACTGTACAAAATGAAAAATAAAGAAAAATAAGGCAAAAGTGAAGAAAAAGGAAAAACTGCATTTCATTAATAAAAGAAACGAACAATGTTCGGGATACATGGCGATTTTTTTTCATGAGGAGAATGGGGAAACTATAAAATAACAACTTTCGGGAAAGCAATGATGAAATTTTGAGCTAACTACCAAGACTCCTTCCTGATAAGGAAAGGAGTAGCTTCCCAATTGTTCAATGTGATTTCAGGCCCCACAAATTGCACGTCCATTCTGCTCGTGCCTTCCCCTGCTTCAATAGTATTCACCTCCCAAAACATTTTCCTAAAACCAAGCATTTCTTCATCAGGTTGGGTCTCAATGCACTTTGCTGCAGCAGATGGTTGATATTTTGTACCAGGCCTGATAAAGATGTCGGATAATTTGGGTATGGGTTTGGGCAAGGTCCAGTTTTTCTTGGCTTTAGAGGCTCTTTGGATATCGGCAAAGGTGGGTTTGAACCCTAAGCCGAATCTACCTTTATTCTCCGAAAGCTGAACTGGTTGAGTGACTCCCTGCAGTATTTTGCCTAATCCCCTCCCCGGTGCAAATCCGTTTCTCAGCATTTCTCTGGCCACCATTATAGCAGTTGGTGCCATCATCGGGGTTGGTAACTTTTCTCCTTCAGCAACTTTGTTCACTTCTATAGCATCCGTCACTTGGTAGACCCAAGGACCCCTATCCCCATCAGTACCATCAAAAGGTGCTACCACATTACAAGCATTTTCCTCTCCGTGTACAACAATCTCTTGTTGCTCCCATTCAAACTTGACCATCTGATGTAGAGAAGATGGTACCGCTTTGGCCGCATGAATCCAGGGTCGACCTAACAGCAAGTTATATGATACGGCAATGTCGAGCACCTGGAACTCCATCGTAAAATCAACGGGACCGATGATCACTTCCAAAATAATATCCCCCAACGTGTTCTTACCTCCGCCGTCAAACCCTCTCACATTGATATTGTTTCTCCGGATTCTATCCGGGCTAATGTTCAGCTTCCCTAGAGTTGACAGCGGGCAGATGTTCGCGCTCGATCCATTGTCAATCAATACCCTGGTCACGACTGACTCTTCACTCTTTACCGTGAGGTACAATGCTTTATTGTGTTCGGTTCCTTCCACCGGCAGCTCCCTATCAGAGAAGGTGATCCTGTTAGACTCGAAAATTTTGCTGGTAATCTTCTCCAAGTGACACACTGAAATCTTCTCCGGAACATGAGCCTCATTTAGAATCTTCATAAGAGCCTTCCGGTGCTCTTCCGAATGTATCAACAAAGATAGCAAAGAAATTTGGGCCGGGGTCTTTCTTAACTGCTCAACCACTGAGTACTCTTGTGACTTCATTTTCTTAAGAAATTCTTCTGCTTCCTCCTCCGACACTGGCTTCTTCAGTTGGCTTTCTTTTACCGTTTTCATCTTTCTCAGTTCCTCTGGAGCAAAACACCTTCCGGATCGGGTAAGTCCATGCGTTTCGTTAATTTCACCAGAAATCTCTTTTCCCTTGTAAACTACTGTTACCTTGTTATAGTTCCAAGGCACAGTCTTTGTATTCACCACTGGCATTTGCACTACTGGTTTTATGATTACTGGCTCGGCACTTGCTCCTTTCACAGTCACGATCGTCTTTGCACCTGGAACTACCACCTTTAAACCTCCCACCACTACTGGCTTTGGTTTCTCAACAATTGCTTCCTTTTTCACAATTTCCTTCTCTAACTTATCACTCGACTTTATCATCATGACGGCCTGAGATGGTTTTTGATTGCCATCACCCTGCACCAGTTCTATCATATTCGTTTCGTGGTGATTCGGCAATGGATTCTGGGTAATGTTTGGGGCCTCGGGAGCCTGCACTTCAATTCTCCTCTCATTGATAAGATCTTGAATGGCATTCTTTAATTGCCAACACTTCTCAGTATCGTGGCCCAATGTTCCTGAACAATATTCACATCTGACAGAAGAATCAAGATTTTTCGGGGGTGGGTTCGGATTTTTGGTGCGATTGGTCTCAACATCCCCAATTCTTTCAACCTGTGGAAAAGACTGGTATATGATTCTCCGAGAGGAGTGAATGTCTTTTTTGCTTTGTTTCTCCAATCGGCGTCCGGCCTGGGTCTATTCTGGTTTCGGTAAGGTTTAGGGGTTGGGTATGTGTTCTGGGTATGGTACACATTGTGTGGAGCTTGAGCTCTCCACACGTGGGGTGGTGGTGGTGGATAAACTTGGGTTTGAGGGTGATGGTAATGTGGTACAGTTGGTGGGTATGGTGGTGGTGGTGGGTTATATGGGCTTGGTGCATTGTAGGGATTTGGCGGGTAAGATGGTGGTGGTGGATTATATGGGGTTGACGGGCTTGATGGGTGTTGACGATAGGGTCTTGGTGGGTTATAATGTGGGTTGCGACTCCAGGACCTACTTTCAATGGTTGCTACTTCTTCTTTCTTCTTCTTTCCCATCACTCCTCCGCTTCCACTCTGTATAGCTTGATTGGTGGCTTTGATAGCCGAAAAACTCATAATTTTGTTTGTCTTCAAACCTTCTTCTACAAAACTTCCCATTTTCACAACTTCGTTTAAACTTTTTCCAATTGCTGACACTAGATGGCCGTAGTATGTTGGATCTAAAGCTTGCAGAAAACAATCCACCATCTCTCCTTCTTTCATCGGTGGATCCACTCTAGCGGCCTGTTCCCTCCATCTAAAACCGTATTCTCTAAAGCTCTCTCCTGGCTTCTTTTCCATCTTGGTAAGGGATAACCTGTCGGGTATGATCTCCAAATTGTACTGAAAGTGACTAGCGAAAGCTTGCGCTAAGTCATCCCAAACGAACCATCTTGTATGGTCCTGTCGGGTATACCATTCCAGAGCTGATCCACTCAAACTTTGGCTGAAGTACGCCATCAACAATTCATCTCTACCTCCCGCGCCTCTCATCTTACTACAGTATCCTCTTAGATGAGCTACAGGATCCCCGTGTCCGTTGTACATGTCGAACTTGGGCAACTTAAATCTTGCAGGAAGCTGCACCTCGGGGAACAAACACAGGTCTTTGTAGGCTACACTTACTTGCCCTCCCAGCCCTTGCATATTGCGGAAAGCATTCTCAAGACTCTTCACTTTCCGAGCCATCTCCTCCTGCCCGGCACTTGCTTCTATCATGGGAGCGTGAGACTCGTGTTGTCTGAAAGTAGGCTCCGGGGGTAGTAGTGAGGATCCTGGATATGGAATATTGGTTCACTAGAAGATTTGTGGATAACAGCGGGAGGAGGTGCCACATATACAGGAGCGACTTGTGGTATAGGAGGTGGTGCTTGCTTGGTTGGAGGTGGTGGCATTTGGGAGGTGGAAGCATAGTAGTGAGGGTAGTCGGGGTAGGTGGAGGACGAGTTCATTGTTGGTGGCTCGGGGTTAGGATTGGGTGGAGGGACATATGTAGGGTTAGCAGGGTGGACTGGTAGTGGTTGACCTCTTGACCAAGCCTGGTACATTTCAGCCATCTGTTGTCTTAACTTGTACATTTCTTCTTTCATCCCCGCCACATCCACGATCTCTTCTTCGTGAGCAGGGTCTACAATGGTTGCCTCGATCTCCTGGGATACAGCCTTTGTCATCTTTTTGGACCTGGTGTTGTATGGGTGGGTAGCCAGTATGCCAATTGCCTAGAAAATCTGGACTCACAAACATCAACACTTGTTAGTTGTTAGCGCATGAATAAGATGTAACGACTTTAAAAACAAACACATTTGCTCGAGTCGTTATGCATCATCCCGACCACTGCTCACTTCAATCATCATTTTTCTTTTTCCGCTCTTTTGTTTTCTTTCTTTCTTTTCTTCTTTTCTTTTCTTTTCTTTTTTGCTTTTTCTCTTTTCTTGCTTTTTCTCTTCTCTCTTTTTTTCTTTTCTTTCTTTTTCTTCTCTCTCTTTTTCCTTGCCGTTTTCATAATCACGCTCCTATTCATTTGCCTAGCTGATATGAAGGAAATGACATAAAGTAAAAGAATTGGTAACAACACTTTGTTTTCTCATTGATAATTCAAAACCTTGATTACAAAGCGATGTTTAAGAAAAATAAAAGATGATGCATGACCTAAGAGTACATTAATGCACCTAGTGCCCGCGAGGCATCGTTCGGCCTTGCCGCGGGCCTATATGCTAAATCCCTTTGAAGCCTATCCAGGTCGGCCATGACTTGTTGTACAAAAAACTTCACTGCAGAAACAAAAGTCCTCCGAGACATGTCTTCACAAAGCCGAGTCTTTCGGGTGATGTATTGGGCGATACGAACAATCTTTTCTCTGATGACCCCTTTTTCTTGCAATAGACGGCTTATTTGCTGAGTGCGAGCATCCAAGGTGTGTTGGTTGTCCTTTTGCACTTGTTGCAGCTTCAATTCTAATCTCGCCATAGTCGTGTAGCAGTGCTTTCTTTCTTCTTCAAGATCTTTGATGATCTTGTTACTTTTGACTGTGGCTGAGATCATTTTCTTTCTAAGTTGAGCTATTTCAACATCGTGCTTGTCATGTAGCTGCCGGACCAACTTGGCTCTTTCCTCGGCGTCTTTGTCCATTTGCTTCCGAGCCTTGACTAACTCTTTTTCAGCTACGTCCAAATCAAAGCTATAGTCGTTTACTTTCCGCCGGAGAATCTCAATTAACTTTTCATCTCGGGCTGAACGTACTGGGGTCTCGGATGCAATTTTCATTTGAGCTATTTGAGCCTTTAACATATCATTTTCTTTTTTCAGCTGTTTCTTTTCCCCTTCATCGGATGCTGTTTGTAGGCCACTTTCGAAATGAAGATTTCTCAGCTTATCTTCCAACAAACTGATTTTGGCCTTATATTCTTTTTCCTTGGCCGCCCATTTCAGATTTTCCTCGGATTGCTCTATCAAGTCTTGCAAGTGAGGTCTCTTTGAAAGACGTTCGTGTTCAACCCCTCGTCGGTACCATGTGGAGTACCCAGGTGATATCTCCCCCTTTGCTCTATTCGGCACACAAGTATCAATCTTCAAATTTTTGCACTCGTTCCAGATTTGCCGGATTTTTGCTTCCGGGAATTGCCCGTCCGGACTAATCTCCACAGCTTGCACACTGAGATCCCCATCTCTCGGAATAATCGGACACCGACCCAACTGTCGCAGAGCTCTGTATGGGGCATAAGGTTGTATACTCTTCAAACCCATGATCAAAAATGGCGATCCCTCCGTTGGCATGTATATCACCTCGTCAAGAGGTAACCGGTCATACGTCCAATCGATTTGACCGTCAGTTAGTGATCGAAGATACACAATCCAACCTTGGACTCCTTCTGGCAACTTTACTTCCTTTGTCCTCGCATTGAACTCTTCCAAACATGTCCGATCGGCCGAACCATAGCTCGAGAATGAAGGGTGGTGGCACAGATGCTCAATTAGCCAGATTTGCAAGATCAAGTTACACCCTTCGAAGAAAGTAGCCCCCGCTTTGCACGCGGTCAGAGCACGATAGATATCCGCAACAATCATCGGGGCCAGAGTACAGTTTTCTTGTACTATCAGTGTGGTAGCTACCCCGGCGACTTATATATTGATATGTCCATCTTTCCTCGGGAATACAACAACTCCAAGAAATGCCACCAAAAATGCGAACCTCCGGTGTTCTTCCCATTTCGCCCGGTTGGACTTGCAACATAGCTTGTTGGTAAGATCATTGAAACCCCCAACGTGTCCAAACCTATTGTAGATGAAGCTTAAAGAACAAAACCCGTTGGCCAGATCTTCATTATGAACATTCCGGGCAATTTTCAAAGAGTCGAGGAAGCGATGCACTGTCATCGTCCTCGGAGATACCGGGTATTTTCCTTTCAGCGGAACCTCGGTCTTCCCAATGTAAAAGGCAATCTCCTCCAAAGTTGGGGTAAGTTCAAAATCCGGGAAATGAAATACGTTGTGTGCCGAATCCCAAAACGTGACCAACGCTCTAACCACATCACCTCGAGGAACTATTTCGAGTAACCCCGTAAGGCCTTTCAAGTACCTTTTGACCCAGTCTTGACCATTGGATCCCATGTCCTGCCACCATAATCTCAGCTCCAAAGGGATTTTATTTAGGGAAAATTGTTCATTCATCATCGTGCTCGTCCTGCACATTTGTTAAGGTGATTTTATTTAGAAAAGGAAAAATCTTTTTCAATGCAAGTTTTCAATTTTGAATGAAAGAAAAGAAAAATGATTTTCGAAGTGGCCATTTTTGCAAAAACAGTCTTCCGTCGTCCTTTCGGAACATTCGGCCATTTCCAAAAATAGCAATCACCTCGATTATTTGAAAAGAAAATCTTTTTGGTCTTTTTCTAAAAGTGTGGTTGGACCCATTTAAGGGTTGCCTACGTATCCCACCTAATGGCGAGAATCAAACCTGCGTAGTTCGGTCAGATTATTTGACCAATTATTTCAAAAAAATGTTCCACCTATTTTTTTCAAATTTTCTTTTTTCCATGTACCTATTTTCTACAAATCATTATTTTCCTCTCTCTCTTTTTCCTTTTTCAACAATTTTTCTATCCTCGTGATTTCCGCCGGTCCGCATAACGATCAAGGACAATAAAATGCAACACATAGCATGCTCGGTCTTTTTAATACCGGGTCACCTGTCCTAGACGGACCCAACCCCTGTGTTGAGTCCCCTAAGTCAAATATGATGCAAATAATCGTCCTAGACCTATGTTCAAAATCTTACGGTTTCATAGATTGCTAGACCGTGTACCCGAGCGGACAACTCGAATCGAGGAGGGGGCTACGTACCGGTGACCCGCGGAGTCAATCGGCTTTGTAACTTATCCGGCCTCTGTTTTCTTAATTTAAGGTGACTTTAACAGAAAGGGGAGTCTCAACCAGTAAGCACATCCCCGGGGGAGAAGAGAGAAGGGTTTTCGGCACAGTTTTATATATACAGTCCATATAATATCAAAGCGATAAATCACATAACATGTTGTTCAAATCATATAATGAAGTCAAACAAAAACGCGAACGGCAGTTCTAAGGAGCTCGAGTTCTTAAACCCTGAAATCGAAATTCAGGGTTGGGTCCCCAGCAGAGTCGCCAGAGCTGTCACACCTCCCTATTTACTACCCCAACATGCGTAAGGTGTATAAATACACTTGTAGGGTATACCCCGACGCTCAATTACCCGAAACGGATAAAATAACGTAAGGGAAGGAGTTTTTCCAATTTAAGGACAATCGGTTCGGGATTTTATTAGAGATTAATCAGAGTCGCCACTTGGGAATGACAATGGTGTCCCAAGTCACCGGTTAATCCCGAATCCGAGGAATTTTGACTCTTATGAATGTCTGCGAAGCAGAGGTCTGGATAAGGAACTCTGTTAACCCGGGAGAAGGTGTTAGGCACTCCCGGATTCCGTGGTTTTAGCACGGTCGCTCCACTGTCGTTCTTGACTTTGTTTGACTCAATTATAGTTTCCAACAACATAATGTGTCTTTACGTTAGATATCATTTTTTAGGAATTTGCGGTATCGCGAAAACACGCCTCGAGTCATACCGCAACCAGTACGCCTATGACTTTTGGTGTATTTCAGCTTTACCGAGATTTGGATTTGAGTCGCACCAAGTGCACACTCGTTCACAGGAAGGTATATTAAAATCGTGCCCTAAAGTAACGTCTATCGGCTTTTAAATCTTTTGGGAGAAGCTAGGGAATTGGCTATTAGCTTTCCCGGGTCTATTTGTGTTATATAATTACTAAATGGGGGCCCCGGTGTTATTCGGGCGAGGCTCGTCCCAATTTTCATTAAAGGGTTCAATACTTGTATTTAACTACGTTTTCTACACTTGTTCTTTCCTTAATCGTATTACTAACACTATAATAATCCAGGCCCGTCGAGTTCTTATTATTATTGGGCCTGGTCTTCTCTTCAATTAAATATTCATCCGAACTGCCCAGGTACTCAAAACCCAGGCTATTTTTAACATCCTGCTCGCTGGCTTCGTTAATTTCATGTAACAGTTCAAACCCATAACGTAACTGGGCCTAAATCAAAATGGTAAAGATTGAAATAACAGATCAGAGACTCAATATTTGAAGCAGAAAGCAATTTTATTTATTCAGTAAAAGAATCAATACATCAATTCATGATCATCAATTATAAATCAAATGTTTACCACTAAAAAAACTAACAGACCGTTCTTTCTTATTACATTAGCTTCTAAGGTAAATAATTAATCTAAGAGGGCGATTTGATTACATAGAAAACTGAAAATGATTGAACTGATCAACGTATAATTACAGTACCAATTTTAATTGCAACTTATACTTAATACTATATCCCCAGTTCTTCCTAATCCCAATTGTTTCAATATCTAATTATCTATCCTTTTAACACTTAATCAGATTTGAGCCTATGTTTATAAATGAACTAAACACCAGTTTAAACAATCATTGAAGAAATTTGAATTATTCTTAATCTAATGGCTCAAGAACTTGTTATGATTGAACTATTGATAAATGATTTAAACTTAGCTCATCGGCAAATTGTGAACTCAGATATTCATGAATCACTATCTGTTTTAACATTCTTATTCTATTTTTAGGGCATTAACTAAGTGACAGTGATTTCCGAAATTCTTTGTGAAGCCAGAGTTATTGATGATTTCCTATATGAGCTTCTGTCGTGATAAACCTATGTGATAGTTACTTAGCCTCATTTTAAGGATTTTTACCTAATTAACTAAATGGTGAACTATCTATATTATACTACTACTATACTACTACTACTATACTATTACACTGTTTCTGTTTGGTTTTGTTCTTCAGCTACTACAAAAGACCACAATGAATAATCTACAACTAAAACTATCAATATAAAACTACAACTACATGACAGCATAGGATCTTCATTTTTCATTTCATCAATGTCATCAATACAGCTTCAATTGAAAGAGACATGTACCTGAATCACAAAGAAAATCCAATGAGTCTAGGGGTAAAGCAGGTAAGCACAACAGATTTCGAACAAGGCAATGCAACAGTAGAGTGAAGATCCAAATGGGTAGAACAACACAGCAACACAGCAACAAGGAAACCCAGAGATCAACAAGCTAACGAACCCAGCAAACCCAATAGAAACCAGCGAGTTCTACTCAAAAATTCCAGAAAATCCTATTGCTCTATTGCTATTTTATCTCTCAAGCTTTTGTGTGAATTTCAGCTTAGGTGTGTTTTCAGATTACTCCCCAATGGAACCCCAGATATTAACTCAGATTGCTTTCTAATGGAATCCCAGATATATTTCTCTATTACTCAGATTTTTGAACCCCTTTTCAGCTCTTGTGAAGGTGTATTTATAGTTAACCTAAGGCTGAAACTTGGGGAGAAAGTTATGGGATTTTATCCCACTTCTCCCCTCCTAAAATTATCAAATCTACACTTAAGTCCCCATTTTCAGTTATCAAAACCCTTCCAGCATGTGCTGGAAGGTTCTAAAGATTCTCTTTTATGGCCTTTTACTAGTGTATCCCTAATAGTTAAAGATTTTTACAGATTTCCCATTTTTAGGAGACCATTATACCCCTAAATCTCTGCAAAATTGCAGAAATCAGGAGCATAAATGTCTCCATTACCCTTTTAAGTTCTAAACTATTACTATTTTACCTATTCAATTCCCAATTGTGCCCCTAAGGGCACTGCTGATTTACCAGCTTACCTAGGGCATATTTTAGCTTGTTTTGCACCTATTTAACTAATGGCCAGCCTTGGCATTAGTATTTAAGGGCTGGCCAGTTTTATTTTTAAGAACTATTTCAATTTTAGCCACTTTTAAACTAATTCCAGTCAATTAAGACCAATTTATTCTTAATTAAAGCTAATTGCAGGCATAGCCTGCTTTGTTATTATGTTTACCTATTTAAGAACTAGCCAGTCTCAAATTGAGACTTAGCTTGGGCTATCAAAGCCTTATACTGAACAGCTGGGCCCAAAACCCTTACAGGTTTGGCCACTTTGCTGTTCAGGGCTCCAAAGAGAGCCTGGGCTAGTCTGCATTTGCAGACACAACCATTTTGCACAACCAGCCACTGTTTAACAGTGAGCTGTGTGTTAGGGCTTATAGAATTGGTCAACCCTTTGCAAGGTTGACCATTCTTAAGCCAATTATTAAACTTATAGCCTAATTATGATTTTCAGTTTTAGTCCTATTTAAAAACTAACCATTTTCATAGAACCTAATGCTAACAGCTATAACCAATCCAGCTAAGGTCTAAATGATCAATCAAACATTCATAAGAAGCCAAATCTAGCAAATCTTAAGCATTCTTAACATGAATTGCATACAGAAACACATATGATCCAAAAAACATGCATTAACCAACTCAAATTCAGAGAGAACAGTAGATATGGTTGAATTCTAGTCAACTAACTCATTCTATTGGATTGTATGTGATGCAATGTGAATTCATGTCAATTCATACCTAATTATTACTAATTCAAGTCATATGAAAGTTTGAAGAACTTTAAAACTGTCAAGGTTCATGGCATAGTTACATATATAAGCATAGATTCTCATGAAACAGTCAACATGACTCATAAAACAATGGATTTCAACAGAATGGTAATCAGAATTTACTTTCAAGTATTGGCCTTAAGATCATGCTAAGCAAACAGGACAGGTAAAACACAGGGTTATGAACTAATCCTAATCTTGTGTATGCATATGATAGGGCAAGATGAAGATGAAGAAAATGATACCATGGTGGAACAGTGAAAGGGAAACATCTTAGAACAGATTAGCATGGGATTGATATGAGACAAATAACAGAATCCTATTATTAACAAACTAAGAAGAGCAAGCTAAGACATTTTATGGATAATTACCAGAGCAACATGCCAAAAATATGAAATAAACTATGGAATGATGAGAACATAATCAACCAGAACCAAATCATGGAAAAGTGCATGACAGATAACATGAAGATGATGAAAGGAAGGACATGGAGATGAAGAAAAGAAGGATGTGGAGAAACAGTAGAAAAACTAAACCATGAAAGCTAGAAAGAAGTCCAGTTCTATGAATTATTACAATCAAAGGCAACAAGAGTAGTTAAAATGACACAGAAAAGATGAACTTCTCAATCTTAGAGCAAAAAGCCATGTGATCAAAACAAGGCACATAACAGATAAAGTCCTATCACTAACAGGCCCAAAAGAACACAGGGACACATAGAACAAGCTAAGGAATCAGGGTGGCTACAGAGAAATAAACAAGGACTCACAACATGAGAAGATAAGCAGAAGGGTCCTAGACTAGCATGTGAAGCTCAAACTCGAGATAAGAACAGAATCACCAAAAGAAAACCAAGAATAACCTTACAACTAACACATAAAACACAAATTAATCAGAACATGCAAGGCAAGGATACACAGGGCATATTAAAACAAAAATGAAATAAACAAAAAGAAAAAGGAACAGAATATCAACAAGAACAATCGATACTTATCATGCGAACACAAAAATCATAGAAGTCAGGATCAAAACATGTAAGAAATAACAGACATATCCTAATAAACTAAAGAAAACTAAAGGGGCGAGGGACTTAGCTTGCGGGGCCGGTCCCCCGAGCTTCCTAACTCTTTTCTTTTTCCAATCTCTCACGAATTCTTTTCTTCTTTATTCTCTCTTCTCGTTTCTTTCTTTATTCTTTTCCAGATATCTCCTTTTTTTTTTCAAATTTTCTTCTTTTTCCTTATCTGATTTTCTCTCAGGCCTAAAGACGAGGCCTTTTTGATTTTGACTTGAAGAGGGGTGTTTGGGTGAGGATAAAGAACGATTTTTGATTGGGGTCGAACTTGGGGTCGCCGGAGTTAGGGTTCCGACGACCCTTTTTGGGATATTCGAAACGTTCCAGACTTATTCGAGGGTAGTGGTTAACATGGTTGGATAGATCATGAAGAGACGGTTCGAATGGCATTAGTTTGAAGTGGATCTTCATACTTTGGTGGTCACCGGTGTAACTCCGGTGACCGGGATTTATAAAGACGAGGTGTTTTTTCTGGGTTCTCGGGTGTGCTATGAGTGAAGAGGAACATAGAAGAAGATGGGAGGGATGAAGAGAAGCCGGCGACCACCGTAGGAGTGGTGGCCGCCATGGCCGCTGAGGATGAAGGAGACGAAGAAGACGAGAGAACATGGGCGGCTAGGTTTAGGGTTGAATACAAATGGCCAGATTTTTCGGACAAAAGCCTTTTATAGGCGGGGGAGATAAGGTGATCATAGCCGTTCGTTTGGATGAAGATCGACGGCTCTGGATGAGCGTTACTAAAACGGCGTAGCATCGTCGTTTATGAGGCCAAGGTCTTTGGCCGTTAGATTAAATCACACAGACGGCTCAGATCAAATCTCCTACAATTAATTAAACCAAATAACTCCCCTAATATTCTCGGCCGTTAGATATACCAAAATGGACGGCCATGATCAAAACGAATAGAAGGCCAGGCGGGCCAAATTACTGGGCTTAGCAGATTGGGCCTCTTAATTCAATCCAATTGGCCCATCTTTATTATACACAAGCTGTATTTTTGTATTTTTGATTTTATTGATTTTTATGCACTTTCTTTTATACTTTTTTTTCTTTTTCTTTTATGAAAAATTATAAATCCTAATCTACTAATTACTCTAATTTTCTAATATTTTTTGGTAATTTTCTGCTATTTTTTCCTAATTTCTACTACTTAAGCTATTTTACTAATTTTCTAATTAACTAAACTAACAAATTAATTACTACTATTTTTGATTTTTTCTAATTTCTTACTTATTCAAACACACAAAAATATAACTAATTTCAAGCAAAGCAAGTAATTGCACTCAAAAACATTTTATTTTAATTTTGGAATTTAAATGCTTAGTGATAAAGTAACTATATTCTCATTGCAAATGCTCATATTAAGTCCTAGAAGGACAAAGTCTATGGTAAGCTTAAAGCGTATAGACAATCGGTTTCAAATAAACTTCTTGATAAAGAAGATGAGCAAATGATCATAATAAAGGAGGCAAGTGATCTAGAAGATCACATGACATTACACTTTATAATATCTCATGAGAGATTCAGGTACCTGAATATATGAATGAAGAGATCTCTATATTATGTCATTATGAAAATATATTGAAACTGATATAAAATCTATGTCGACGCCAACCTTCAAGAAGCTAGTGCACAAGATCGGGATGCGAAGGATTAAGGATGTGAATATCTCATCAGGGGGAGTTAATACGTGTTGTACTCTTTTTCCCTTACAAGGTTTTGTCCCACTGAGGTTTCTTTGCGAGGTTTTTAACGAGGCAACCAAAAGGCGTATTGTTCGATATGTGTACTCTTTTTCCTTTCCTAGAATTTTTTCCCCATTGAGTTTTTTTTAGTTAAGGTTTTAACGAGACACATTATCATTGAATATACATTCAAGGGGGGGTGTTATGAATAAAATTCTATTTAGAGTGAATGTCTATCTTGTGGAGAGTTTTACTTTGTGACTATGTCATATTTTTCCTATAAATAGAGGGGTCTTACCTCATTATAAATCATCCCAAAATTCAATAAGAATTCTATCTCTCTTTCTCTGCAATATTGTTCTTCTTCTTTTATTATTTCATAACACAATCATATTTGTATTCTTTATCTCCTGTTCCTGCTTGAAGTGGCCTCTTTAATATGAATAAATTTCTTTTTTATACAGTGACTTATAATAGTAAATTTTAAATTTATATTGAATCATGTATTTTGATAGATTTAAATTATCCGGTAAATATAAGTAATATGAGATACCCAATATTATTGCTTTGGAAAAATACTTTTTATTGGTTAAATTATATTTTATATTTCATATTTATTGTATTTCTTTTTAATAAATATTTAATTTCATTTCTCTTTTTTTAAATAATATTAATTGCAAACTTAATATTTATAATGTTTTTTAGTAAATACTCAAAATTATTTTTTCAAAGACTTGCGTTGATCAAATACAAACTACTGCTCAAATAAAAAAAACAAATTGAACGCTAAACACTTTTTAAAATAAGCAATTTTTATAGTTTGGTCAAAGACTACATTGTGTTTCACTATTAATATTCTTGTTTTTGCTTGGACTGCGCTATCTGAATTAGTAGACCAACGTGAGAGATTCTTTAAAAGTATTTCCTCAAAGCATTAGTTTGAAAACTCAACAGTAAAAACATGACTGCAATGAAAAAGTTGCGATGCGCTGCCGCATGACTGCATTATTCTCCTCCTGCCCCCATTATTGGGATGGTCTAGCGGCTATATATGGGTAGCTACCATTGCCATGAATGATCACTTCTTGGTGGTTCTATTCGAACTTCACCGCCTGATGTAGGGTCAATGCTACAGCTCCAGCAGCGTGGATCCAAGGGCGTCCTAACAGCAAGTTGTAGGATGCCGGGACGTCAATCACTTAGAAATCGACGTCGAACCATGTTGGCCCCATTTGCAAGCATGGGCTAATTTCTCCAATAGTAGACTCTGGACCCGTCGAAGGCTTTGACATTGATAGCCCCGTCTTTGATCTCGTGTAGGCCTTTCCCCAGAGTTCTAAGAGTTACAAGTAGACAGATGTTGAGGCTTGATCCTCTATCGATCAGAACTTTAGTGATGAAATAATCTTCGCATTGCACGGTAATGTGCAGTGCATCATTGTGGCTCAAACCTTCTGGTGGCAACGCATCTTCGTGGAATGTTATTTTGTGGCTCTCCAGCACTTGTCCCACCATATTCGCCATTTCTCCCCCGGTTATATTCCTAGGCACATAGGCTTCACTCAGTATCTTCATTAGGGAATTCATGTGAGCATTTGAACTCTTCAGAAGAGCTAGGATAGATATCTACGCTGGTGTTTTGTTCAACTGTTCAGTGACCAAGTACTCCTTAGCATGTATTTTCCTCCTAAGATCGTCGGGTTTGATCTCATTGGAACGTGCCGGGGCTTTCTTACTGGACTCGGCTAGCTGTTCTGGGGTGTAGACCATCCCTGTTCTAGTCATTCCTTGTGCGGAAATTGTTTCTCCTATCTTGGTCTTTCCTTTCCTCCTGGCTTCGGAAGTGTAACCCTATGGTACGACATTAGAGTGGAATGGTGTTATGTCAGTCATTGCCATCGGAATAGGCAAACTTAGTGGTAACACAACAACTTCAAAGGGTGCAGGTGCCTTTGGAACTCCAAACTCAACCTCGATTGGCCCGGGAGCCTTTGCGGAAGGAGGTGCTTCAAATTCAGGAGGTATAGAAATATTTAATTCATTGTCCTTGGAGGGCTGATTCTGCACAACAATTGGGTTAAGCGTAACCACTGGCATCTTTAGTTCATCCCCATCAGTAATCAAACCTATCGACCCTTTGGGGTCCCAATCATCCTCAATCTCAATCATATGAATGTCTCCACCTTTGTGGTCAGGCAGGGGGATGTTACGAATAGTAGGAGCGGGCTCTTTTGCTACGATAACCTTATTGTGAATCAGGATCTGAATCTTGTCTTTCAATGAACGACACTCATTAAGGGTGTGCCCCTTCATGCCGGAGTGATACGCACATGTCTTGTTGGGGTTGATCCACCGGGAGGGATTTTCTGGAGCTCTGGATGGGATATGAGTGACATAACCAGTAGTTTTATGTCTCCCATATAGTTGGTCCATTGGATCAGTGATGGATGTGTATTGTCTGGGGGGTTTGCGGTCAAAATTGGGTTTGGGTCTTGGGAAATTTTGACGGGTGGGTGGTGATTGGTAATGAGAGGATTGAGTGTTGTAAGCTTGGTAAACAGGTTCTAGTTGAGAGTATCTGGGTGAGGTGGGATGATATGTGAGAGGCGGAAAGGATTAGTAAACGGGAGGTGGATAAGAAGGTGTGGGTGCTTGGTATTCGGGATGGGCTGATATGTAAGTGTAGGTGATGGGTAAGTGTGTTATTTTGGTAGTAATTTGGCTCTTTGTGTGACCATCACAACACTCACATCTTTCTTCTTAGACGTGCCACCAGTCTGCAAAGCCTTATTGGTGGCTTGAAATGCTTCGAGATTTGTAGCCATACCATTTTTAATGCCCTCTTCGATTCTTTCTCCAAGTTTAATGATATTAGAGAACTTCTGACCCTCGATCAGCATCAACCTCTCGTAATATTAGGAATTCTAAGCCCGGACGAAGAACCTATTCATATGTTCTTCTTCCAAGTCCAGCCTGACCATGCAATTTCTGACCTCCAACGAGTAGCATACTCGCGGAATGTTTCGATGGGCTTCTTCTTTAAATTCTGTATGTAGAACACATCCAGTGCATTCTCTGTATTGAAATGGAATCTATCCATGAAGTCTAATGCCATGCCTACCCAACTCGTCCATTTCCTGGGATCCTAACTGATATACCGGGATAGTGTATCTCCCTTCAAGCTCCTCATGAAGAGCTTGCGGATTTTGTCATCTCTTCCAACCCCAACTAACTTGTCGCAATAGGTCCTCAGGTGAACTCTGGGATCTCCGGTTCCATCAAATATTTTGAACTTGGGAGGTTTTTACCCTTCCAGAAGTTCAACATCTGGTTGAATGCACAAGTCTTCATAGTTCAGCTACTCAATGCCTTTGCTACCATCGACACCCTGGACCCGACTAGTTAACTTCTTGAGCTCAGCTACTAAGTTCTTGATGAGGGAGTCTTTGTCATCCGACTCAGGTGCATTTGATATCGGTTGGGTGTAGTGAGGTACACGTTCCACAAATATATGAGTGTTTTGGAGGTGGTCGTTTGTGGTGTTTGGTGGCTCGGGAATGAGCAATGGAACGTTGTTGCATGTGTTGCAGGTTTGGGCGTGAGTAGGTTGTACTTGTGGTTGCAGGGTATTTTGTGGAGGTACGGGGTTTTGGGTGTTGACATCAAGAATATCAAGAGAGAATGATAGGCTTGCCAAGTCCCGAACTTGGTCCAACACTTCTCGGAATTTCAGTAATTTTCGTTCAAGATGAGCAGCAATTCCCTTAGCAATTGGGGTACCCTCGAAAGTTTTCTCCCTTTCAATCTCCTTTATAGAACTTGTGTTTTCCATTTTTCCTTTGTTCTTGCTCCGGATAGGACTCGGAGGAGGTGGGGGCCCTTGGATCTTGTGGAATATGTTGATGGTGCCAGAATGCACGAACTAACGTTTGGGGAGGGGAATAAAAAATAAAAGAAAAATGAAAAGGTAACAAATTAGTGTGGGTTCTAAGGAAAAATGTTACAGTATTTAAACATATTGTGCGAGAATATAAATCGCGTCCTAATTTTGGTGCCTGGTTATGCCCGAGGTAGGCCTGGAGAAAAATAGTTTTGGAGAACTTATAATGCTAAATGCCTCATTTTATTGGTAAAAGTAAGACGAATCCAAAACAACAAAAAGTAAAATGTCACTACTAGCCATGTGCCTTATTACATCATTAAAAATAAAGAACAAAAGACTCCTAACTACTTGGTCCCAAAAGTACCTTCCCCAGATTTGGCGTCTTTGTCTCCCTCGAATAGCTCTACTAACTCGCATAGTCCTAGCAGTAAGTAGGCTCGGGCTAGATGTCTGTCTACATTTCCTTCATCATTTTGACAATCTTCAATCCTTTTGATGAACTTTCCTTCCAGCTCCACTAGACCTCGCTCCAGATACCCTAGCCGGTTTTTGGCGCTGACAGTCATTTCTTTCCACTCCTCGATCAATTTTTTATGGGCTTATTGTATTTTCCGATGCTCACTTTCACACTCACGAATTCTCTTGCGTAGTTGATTGTACTTAACCCGTGCTTAAACGTGCTCGTCAATAATCCTATGCCCTTGAACAAACCCGGGGTGACCCATGCCATTGTCTTCTAACCAACCTGAATAGTGTGGTACACAACCGGCGTGATACTTGTCTGGTTTCAATGGATTCTTTCTCAAAAATGATCTTGCAATGCCACAAATACTGAGCTTGGCACCTGTGAGGGCTATCGTCATCCTGGAAATCAGCCCTGAGGTGACTTGTTTTATCGACCCTTGGTATGATTTGTTTTCTTCCAGCTTGCCTCCTGGCTCGGAGAGGAATGTAAGGATAAGTTCCTATCAAACCAATCAGTATGAGAAAGGGTGCATCTCGAGATCGAAAAATGAACTTATCCATGGGGAACCATTCAAACATCCAGTGTACCTGGTCCTTGATAACTAGGAATTTTGCATGCTTTTAAACCCCTTCTTGCCTGAGCTTTGTACATAAAATGTGTTTAAATGTCTTTGAATTGCTTACAAGTGCGCTATTTTGCAGGTTTGAGCGACAAAAGGACGAATACCGTTAAAGCGGCTCAAAAATAAGTGAAACCGGGAAAGCGTCAAAGAAGAAGTAGAGGGACTAGAAAGAAGCATGTGCGGACCGCACTATTTTGGTGTGCGGCCGCACAGGTCGGTTCATAGAGAATGCAAGTCCAAGCTTCTACTGCGTGGACTGCACTGATTAGGTGTGCGGCCGCACAGGAAAGATCAGAGAAGGCCAACTCACAGGCAGACCCACACGGATCACGTCCACAAGTGTGCGGTCCGCAATGAAGAAGAGCAGAGAGAAAATGTTTAAGGAACAAATCCCACGCGGCCGCGTGCCAAATCAGTGCGGCCCGCGTGGGTGAGGAATCAGAGAGTCTGCATTCGAAGGATTTACACAGTGCAGCCGCATGACAAAAGTACGCGGTCTGCGTTACTGTACTTGTACGGCCGCGTGACAAATGTACGTGGTCCGCATGAGTTTTTCCAGCACCAGTCCTTCTGAAGCCCAAATGTCCTACGCGGCCGCACGACAAAAGTGTGCGGTCCGCATGAGACCCGCAGGGGCACTTTTGTCCGAAAATTTCAGTGTAGTATAAATAACTTATTTTACTTTTTAGGTTATGTCAGATATTACAGAGTGACGGTTGAGCTCGTGAGAACATTATATACGCGTATTTTGGGCAATTTTGTAGTAGTTATACATTAGATTTCTATTATAATTAATTACCATGTCAATTTTATCTTTAATTTCTTCATCTTCTTCAATTTCTATGGCTAGCTAAACCCATAGCTAGGGTTGTAGCCCAACCCTAGTGTGAGTAATTGATGGGTTAGATTACTAAATGCTTGGATGATTGTGGGTGTTAGAATTTGGGTTGATTGAATGATTTTCATTGGGATTTTGTGGTTGCAAACATAAAATCTATTTTTGTGGGTTTGGGATCTACTTGAGAAAGAGAGTCTAAAACCTCTCAATCAATCCCAATAAGGATTTGGGATGGACCCATGAGAATGGTAGTCCCAAGTAACGGGTATAAACCCCGAGAGAGTAATTATCCAACTGGAGCCTAAAGTTGCTTGGGCAAATTAGCATACCCAATTGGTCTCGAGAGAGTAAATTAGGCAAAATTATTCTCTCTACCGAGAGGTGTGAGAATGAATGCATAGACCAACGACTATTCAATAATCCCATTACATCATCTTTGCATTGAATTTCTATACCTATTAGTTATTCCACCTAGGTAAAAGCTACTTCCCTAGTCCCCTTTCCCATTTGCATAGTATACTTAGAATTAACCTTAGCATAATCTAGAATTCATAATAGTAGTTGATAAATTAGTTTATAAAGAGAAAACACCAAAAATGCTTGAAGTCAAACTAGAAGCTAAATCTCAATACTAGTGCAACGTAATTCCTCACTCCAATATCTAACTCCTTGTGGATTGACCCCGAACCACTATTCGGGTAAAAGTAGTTGTCCCGCTCATACCTTCGGGTTGAGTTTGCTACGATCACTTTTTGGCGATGTTGCTAGGGAGTTAACGGTGTTAATTAATTGCGTTGCTAGTGTTGTGTTTTGCTTCTTCTTTCCTTCTTTTACTAATTTTCTTTACTTAATCTAACAGGTACAAATGGCGGCAAATGCTAATCTTCCCCTTGGCGATGCCATGGCGGGGGAGGAGGTAGAGGACCTTGAGCAAGATGACTTTCCGGTACTAAATGTACCACGAAGGGCTCGAAATGCTAATGCTAATCAACATGACCAAATTTCAGACCCTCCTCTGCCACCGCCAAGGGTTGCACCAAGAGCAATGACAAATCAAGGATATGCTAGTGCCATTGTTCCTCCCCGAATCCGGGCGGGGAACTTTCAAATTACATATGTGATGCTGACACTATTGGAGCAAAGAGGGTATTTTACGGGCGCCTCCAATCAAAATTCCTACAAGCACTTGAAGGGGTTCGTACATAATTGTTGGGGAAGCAAACAAACCAATGTGTCCGAAGATGCTTTGCGATTGCGGCTTTTCCCTTTCTCATTGAGGGGTAAGGCGCTAGATTGGTTGGAAAGGTTGCCGAATCACTCAATCACTACATGGGACGAATTGGAGAACAAGTTCATTGCCAAGTTCTTTTCCCCGACTCATATGGCGGCCTTGAGAGATGAGATTCTAGCCTTCAAACAAGAGCCAACAGAGCCGTTACATGAAATTTGGGAGAGGTACCAGACTATGGTGAAAGAGTGCCTTAACAATGACATGACCGATGCTATGGTTCAACAAACTTTCTATAGGGGGATCAACACGGTGAACCAATGCATTGTGAACCAATTAGCGGGAGGAAATTTCATGAAGTTTTCTTTGGAGGAAGCATGTGATATTTTGGACCAAATGGCCGACACTTCTTCGGCATGGCAAAGTCGGGAGAATGTACCTCAAGGAGATCCGAATGTTATTCATCTACATAAAGAGTTGCATGACTATGGACAAGCCATTGCCAATCTCACTACAACCATGAATCAATTGGCGAAAGCTCAACTTCAACAAGTGTAAAATCCACGCCAAGTGAATTCTGTGGAGAACGTCTCAATGTTGAAAAGAAGGAATAGAGGGCAACAAGCGCAACAAGGCCAATGTGATCAAAATGAGAAAAACAATGATGGAGGATTTTCTAATGATGGCTTTGATGATCAAGATGAAGATTGTCACTATGTGAACAATTCCAAGGTAATAGAAGGAATCAAAACAATCAACAATGGCATTCCCAAGGTAATTGGGGGAAGCAACAAGGAAGAGGAAATTGGAATAATAACAATAATAGGAATGATGGTGGAGATTGGAACAATCAAGGAAACAATTGGAACAATCAAAGCAATAATTGGAATAATCAAGGAAATAGTGGTGACAATTGGAGTGGTAATAATAGTAATTGGGGGAACAACAACAATCAAGGCGGTTGGAACAATGGAGGCAATCAAAACAATCAGGGGCAAGGTTTTCAAAGAGCTCCCATGTATCAACAACCCACCCCCTTTCCATTCACAAGGATCAAGTTCTTCGGGCAATGATATTGGTCGAATTGAAATCATGTTCGAGCAAATGATGAAAAAGAATCAAGATTCGGATGCCCAACTAGCTTCTCACAATACTTCAATCCGGAATTTGGAAGTTCAAATCGGCCAACTTTCTCAATCATTGAACTCCCGACCTAAAGGTGCACTACCAAGTGACACGGTGGTGAACCCGAAGGGAGGGAACAATCATGTGATGGCCATGACAACTAGGAGTGGAAGATGCGGTGTTGTAAATGCCTCAATGAGAATCGAGTTGTGGACGCGGAAGCTTATTTGAATGATGATGACATGCCAATGAATGATGACCATGTGGTTGAGCCTATTGCAACAAATGACGTAAGGATTAAAATTGAGGATGAGGCTAGGATTGAGTCCTAAGATACCGTGAACCCGTCTAGGGAACACTTTATTGATATTCCCGAGCGATCTATTCCAAAGGCCAAGGCACCCTTGCCAAGGCCTCCTCCACCTTATCCTCAAAGATTGGCAAAGCAAAAAGGAGATAATCAATTTAAGAAGTTCATAGAGATGATGAAGAGCTTGACCATTAATGTGCCCTTAGTGGAGGCACTTGAACAAATGCCCGGTTATGCAAAATTTATGAAGGATTTGGTGACGAAGAAAAGGTCGATGGATTGTGAGACGATAACGATGACTCACCAAGTGAGTGCCATAGTTCATTCCATGGTTCCTAAGTTAGAAGACCCCGGTGCTTCCACCATCCCCTATACAATTGGAAATGCTAATTTTGCTAAAGCACTTTGTGATTTGGGTGCTAGTATCAATCTCATGCCATATTCCGTATTTAAAACCTTGGGTATTGGACAACCCCGTCCAATGTCAATGAGGTTGCAAATGGCAGATTGTTCTATGAAGAGGCCTTTGGGAATTATTGACGATGTTCTAGTGAGAGTTGACAAGTTTATCTTACCGGCCGATTTTGTCATTCTTGATTGTGAAGTTGATTTCGAAGTCCCTATCATTATTGGTAGGCCATTCTTAGCCACCGGGAAAGCTCTAGTTGATGTTGAAGCGGGAGAATTAACATTTAGGGTCAGTGATGAAAAAGTGGTGTTTCATGTTTGCAAATCCATGCGCCAACCAAATAGCACCGAAGTGTACTCGTTTGTGGACATTGTCACGGCAGTGATAGTGGATGACACAAGCTGCATGATCAATGTTGAGGACCCACTTGAAGCGGTACTTTTGAACATAGAATTCAATGATGATGCCGATCGTGTGGAATGTGTGAATGCTTTGCATAGTATGGGCTCGTACCCTTATGAGCCGAGGAAGTTATCTTTGGACCTTGAGAATCGCAAGACTCCTCCCACTAAGCCATCTATTGAGGAGCCGCCGGTGTTGGAGTTGAAACCACTTCCTCCTCACCTCAGGTATGAATACTTGGGTCCTAATTTCACTTTGCCAGTTATACTTTCCTCTTGCTTGACTAACATGCAGGTTGACGCCACTTTGGCGGTCTTACAAAAGCGCAAGCGAGCAATTGGATGGACTTTTGCGGATATTCAGGGAATAAGCCCCGCGTTTTGCATGCACAAGGTAATATTAGAGGAGAATGCTCGACCATCACTTAAGCACCAAAGAAGATTGAATGAAGCCATGCAAGAGGTTGTCAAGAAGGAGATTATCAGATGGTTGGATGCCGGGGTGGTATACCCCATCTCGGATAGTTCATGGACCTCTCCGGTCCAATGTGTTCCAAAGAAGGGTGGCATGACGGTTGTCACCAATGAAAAGAATGAGCTGAGTCCTACTCGTACAATTATGGGTTGCAGAGTGTGTATGGACTATAGAAAGCTTAACAAGGTGACAAGGAAGGATCATTTTCCATTGCCTTTCTTGGATCAAATGTAGGACCGACTTGCGGGTAGAGCTTATTATTGCTTTTTGGATGGCTATTCGGGGTACAATCAAATACTCATTGCCCCGGAGGATCAGGAAAAGACAACCTTTACATGTCCCTATGGCACATTCTCTTTCTCTCGAATGCCATTTGGATTGTGTAATGCCCCAGCCACTTTTCAGAGGTGCATGATGGCGATCTTCACCGACATGGTGGAAGACATTCTTGAGATATTTATGGATGACTTCAGTGTAGTTGGGGATTCCTTTGATGATTGCTTGGCAAATTTGGATCGTGTGTTGGCTAGATGTGAAGATACAAACCTTGTGCTTAATTGGGAAAAGTGTCACCTTATGGTGAGAGAAGGAATTGTCTTGGGCCACAAAGTTTCGAAGAATGGTATTGAGGTCGACAAGGCAAAGATTGAGGTCATTTCAAGGTTCCCTCCCCCTAACTCTGTCAAAGGGGTGAGGAGTTTCTTAGGGCACGCCGGGTTCTATCGGCGCTTCATAAAGGATTTTTCCAAGATTGTGAACCCTTTGTGTAAACTTTTGGAGAAGGATGCAAAGTTTGTCTTTGATAAGAGATGCATGGAGTCTTTTGAGTTGTTGAAGCATAAATTGACTACTACCCCCATCATTACCACACCAAATTGGAACTTTCCTTTTGAACTTATGTGCGATGCAAGTGATGTGGCGGTAGGAGCGGTACTTGGCCAAAGACTCAACAAGAAGCTCCATCCAGTGTACTACTCGAGCAAAACGATGAATGAGGCTCAACGGAACTATACTGTCACCAAGAAGGAGTTGCTAGCCATTGTGTTTGCCATGGAAAAATTTCGTCCTTATCTTATGGGGGCCAAGGTGATTATCCATACCGATCATGCCGCCCTTAGATACTTGATGACAAAGAAGGACTCCAAGGTAAGATTGATTAGATGGGTCTTACTTCTTCAAGAATTTGATCTAGAGATTGTTGACCGCAAAGGTAGCGAAAATCAAGTGGCGGACCACTTGTCCCGTCTAGAGGAGGAGGGGAGGCCATCCAATGGCCTTGAAATAAATGATTCTTTTACGGATAAGCAACTCCTCGCAGTGTCAATGCATGATATGCCGTGGTTCACCGATGTCGCCAACTACCTTGTGTCTAGTGTGGTCCTATGTGAGCTCTCTTCCAACCAAAGAAAAAAGCTAAAGCGGGACAGTTTGGACTTTTATTGGGATGATCCGTATCTTTTCAAAATATGCACGGATGGAGTGATTAGAAGGTATGTCCCGGAGAGCGAACAAATGAGCATCTTGGAGGCTTGCCACTCTTTTTCCTATGGTGGTCATCATGGGGGAGTGAGGACGGCTTCCAAAGTCTTGAGCTGTGGATTTTATTGGCCGACAATCATCAAAGATTCTAGTGATTTAGTGAAGAGTTGTGATGCATGTCAAAGAGCTGGTGGAATTTCAAAGAGAGATGAGATGCCTCTAAACACCATTTTAGAAGTTGACATTTTTGATGTATGGGGCATTGACTTCATGGGACCTTTCATGAGTTCTTGTGGAAACATATATATTTTAGTAGTAGTGGACTATGTTTTGAAGTGGGTAGAAGCCGTGGCTCTTCCTAACAACGAAGCCCGGAGTGTTGTAAACTTTTTGAAGAAATATATCTTTACAAGATTTGGGACCCCCAGTGCTATCATTAGTGATGGGGGCTCTCACTTTTGCAACAAGGCTTTCGATTCATTGTTGACCAAGTATGGAGTTAATCACAAAGTCACTACCCCATACCATCCCCAAGCAAGCGGTCAAGTCGAAGTCTCAAACCGAGAAATCAAGAGTATCTTGTCTAAGACGGTCAATGCCAATAGGACCGATTGGTCGAAGAAACTAGATGATGCTCTATGGGCATATAGGACAACCTACAAAACGCCAATTGGTATGTCTCCTTACCGGTTGGTGTTTGGTAAGGCTTGTCAGCTTCCGCTACAGCTTGAACATAAAGTGATGTGGGCCTTGAAAAAGCTGAACTTAGAATGGGATGTAGCGTCAAATCTTCGGGTAGATCATTTGAATGAGCTTGACAAGTTTAGATTTCATGCATACTCCAGCTCGTCCTTATATAAGGACAAGATGAAGTACCTTCACGACAAATATGCTCGAACCAAGGAGTTCAAGGTTGGTGACATGGTCCTTCTCTTCAATTCCTGGTTGAGATTATTTCCGGGAAAGCTCAATTCAAAGTGGAGTGTCCCTTTTGAAGTAGTTGGTGTGACCCCGTTTGGAGCTCTAGACTTAAAGAACAAGAATGGTGAAATATTTCGAGTTAATGGGCAACGGGCGAAACACTATTTGGGGAAGCCGGATGATAGCCAGGTTGTGGCACTCTTGCACTTGAAATGATGGAATGGTAACTTGCGTTGTGTCGCGACGATAAATCAGGCGCTTCTTGGGAGGCAACCCATGTCTTTTTCTTTTTCTTTGTTTTCTTCATCAGTAGGATAGGATTTTTGAGCTAACAATGTGTGAAGTGTTGCAGGGAGTATGTTGAAATAATGCGGGGAAAATACAAAAGTGACCAGTTCTCTGAAGTTTGGCCACGCGGCCGCACAACAAATCAGTGCGGTCTGCGAGGCTTGTTTAAGCCAAAGATCTGAGCCTAAGGAAACCCACGCGGCCCACGTGGCAAAAGTGTGCGGTCCGCGTGGCATGGACAAGGAAGGATGAAAATTCAGCAGGTCTCTGAAGTTTGGCCACGCGGCCGCACACCAAATCAGTGCGGTCCGCGTGGAAACTAGTCACTTGAGCAGTTTTCTGAAGTTTGCCACGCGGCCACATAACAAATCAGTGCGGTCCGCGTGGAAACTAATCAATCAAGTAGGTTTCTGAAGTTTGTCACGCGTCCGCAACACAAATCAGTACGGTCCGCGTGACTTTGCTGGGAAAATGAATAAAGGTTAAATCCTGCGCGGTCCGCGTGACAAAAGTGTGCGGCCGCGCAGGTGGGTAAGTGAGGGGTCCCATGTCCTTTTCTATAAATAGGGACCCCTAGCCATCATTAAACCTTTTGGTCAAATTTCCTTCTGAGAACCTTTTCACTGTTCATTCCAGTGTACTTGTGCTTCAATCGCAAATTCAACTACTCTTGGTAACATTTCATCTCTAATTCATCATTTTCATTACTTTATTTTGTATATAAATTAATCAATATTAGAATAACTTCTTAATTTCTTAAATTTTTCCTCTTTTAATTGATGAAATTAGGATCAAGAATGATAGTTATAGAATTAGGGCTAAGTTTCTTGTTAAAATAACTGAGTAGGGACACCTAGGACACATGATTTGAAAATAATGGACTTAATTGAACAAATGCCCCCTACCAGTTTCGTTTTGCCCTACGCGGACGCACACCTTTGTTGTGCGGTCCGCATGCTTGACCTACCTGAAGAACCCTAACCTACGCGGCTGCGGTCCAAATCAGTGCAGACCGCATGCCCAAGGTTTAGAGAATGATAAATTTGGGAGTCTCTTCTGCGCGGACCGCGTCCATTTCTGGGCGGTCCGCATTGACCTCACGTGGCCGCGATAAAAATCAGTGCGGTTCGCGTGGGTTAACTTCAGAGGATATTTCATGAAGCTGCTTAGCCTGTGCGGACCGCGTGACAAAAGGTTGCGGTCCGCGTGACCTCTATTCCCTACTGTGCCAGTTATGTATATATACTCTTCTTTCATTGTATACTGCTCAAGTGCTTCGACTAACCAATCTAGACTCTATTTTTGTAGACAATGACAAAGAAATATCTAGCACAACATAGGGGTTAACAACCCGGTTCCCTCCCGAGGGGGCAAAGGCAAAAGGATTGTAAAACTCACCCCGGAGGTCCGGGAAAACACAAAGAAAACCCGAAAGTTGATTCGTGAAGCTGACAGAGCGGCTTCTCATTCCACGGGGAGTGATTACATTCCTTCCAGAAGTATCACCTTAGAGTCTGCCCCCTTCCACATGTCCATCTCAGTACCTAACATGGCTTCATCATCTCCAGAAAAAGACCAACCCACATCTGCAACCTCCAAGCCAGTAAATGTAGTCTTAAACTCGTTTGATGAGTCTCGAGCTGAGAAGAATAGTGATGAAGAATAATCCACTTCTCCCACAGCTTCACTATCAGGGGAGAGTAGAGGACAGGCGGAAGGAGGAGAGCCACAAGTGGGTGGTATAGAGCAGACAAGGGATCCAAATGTGTGAGCTGATAGATTTGTGAGTGAGCTAGCTTGGCACAAGTTCAGAGAGTGGTGGCCAAGGAGGAGGTTGACCCCGGAGAGGAGATTCATTGATGTGGACTTGCTACCGCACAACCCTCATGTGCAAGCACAGTTCCATACTAGAGAGGGTTGGATCTTCTTTAAGGAGCGGGTGGAGAATGTGAATGAGCATATGGTTAAAGAATTTTATGTAAACATCCACCATTTAGTCCGGGATTCCACCGCCACAAAAATGAGGGATCAAATTGTGTTGTTTGATGGGAAGTCTCTAAATGAATTCTTGGGATTCGCGGATGAAGATGAGTCCCAATATCTGGAGAAGTTGGCCCAGAAGGAGGAGGCCCGTCCTTGGTTAGCAGAAGTGCTAGCTACTCCCGGAACTGTTCCGGTGTGGCTAAAGGCACAAGAGAAGATTTACAGGAACACCATCAGCTTCGAAGCAAAAGGGTGGTTGACCTTTGTCTGCAACCGTCTGGACCCTACCACTCATGACCATTCAGTGTCGATTGATCGAGCGGTGTTGGTAGCTTCAATCATGGCCGGATTCCCATTGAATGTGGGAAATATCATGCATAGGGTTATCTCAACGGTGGGCCACGAGACCAAGACAAACTACCCCTTCCCCAACACATTGACATTGTACTTCAAGAAATTGAATTGAAAAGAAAGAAATTTTATGTTCTGGTGCCTCCGAAGGGGGCTTGTTCGTGATATGATCAAAAGGGTCCGGACAACCATAAGACAGCCAAGAAGAGCCAAGCCACCACTTCTACGACAGCTGGCCAGTCTGAGGAACCAGCTGTCACTACTACTGAGCAGACCACTTTACTCCCTCTAGGTCCATCTACAACACCTTCCTCCTCTACAGCTGATCCGGAGATTCCAGTCTCCAAGACGCACCGATTCACTACCAACCAGCTGACCTATATATTGACCAGTTTGAACAACTGGATGTCGGCTGTGACATCCAAGTTGTCCACATTGACGACAGCGGTTTAGGCCCATAGTGCACCAGTGACGGTGGAGGTCCCAGCTTCTATTAAGGACACATTGAGGAAGATCCTGGATAACCAGGAGAAGATGATGAAGAACCAGGATAGTCTGGCTGAGGTGGTTGATTCACATAGCAAGGCCCTCAAGAGCCTTGCTAGGGAGCATAGGAAGTTGAGAAAGACCAAGGCCTCGATGGAGTCAGTTGCAGCTCTAAAAGAGCAGGTGGACAAGTTGGTAGCTAATCAGTTGCCCCTGGATCTTTTGTTTGGAGAGACGGCCATAGAGCCACAGGCGGAGCAGCCACAAGAGGAGCCCAGGCCACGTAAGAAGAGGAAACTCCCCAACACCGAGGGAGTGGTGATCATGGTAGCTCCTGAGCAAGAGGGGCCCTCCAGTGCACCCATAGCAAATGAGCCTCCTCCAGAGCAGGCACCTGTCCCAGCAGCACAGTAGCAGGTTGGGGAACAGTCTGAGGTCCCCACCACTACAGCGGACGAGGGAGCCAGTCAGAGTCATCCAGTTGATCAGGCTTGAGGGGCCATCTATATCCTTTATTTGTGCTTATTTGATAGTTAGCATTGGGGACAATGCTAGCTTTTATTCGTGGGGATGTGCCCTACTATTTTTGATTTTGGACTGTATATATATTTTGATTACTTTTAGTACATTCTTAGATGTAGTATTTGTATATATTTTAATACTTTGATCTACTTTAGTTTCATTTTGAACACTTTGGATTTGTATATTCGGATCTACCTTTGTACATATTCATTTGCCTTTTCATTTTTGGTTATTCTCGTAGAATCATTAGATTTTGTTTCAAGCTTTCAATAAACCCTTGGTTTTCTTAATGTCACGATTCTTTCCAAGGGTAAAGTGTTGTGTGAACCGGGTGGCTCTTCCCTATGATAGATAGCGTGACAACTTTCTTAAGGGTTGAGTCAGTTCTTTTTTCTTTTTCTTTTTGATTTTCAATCATCACGATAGGATTTGGGGTCGTGACAGAACTTCACTTGGTCCTAGCACATTTGTCTCCGATCTTATGGTCAAAGACATCAAGTTGTGTCTAGAATGGTGAAAGTTGTGGCCTTGAGAATCTTGTGTTGACCGAACAACCATCGATTGGTCATATGGACCAAAGCGTGCTTGAATCTATTGTTGTTGTGGGCCTTTGACTGCATTTTTGGTGATCACTGAGTGTAAGTGTGGTGAGAAATAGAATTGTGAGCCCAAGTACCGTACCAATGGTCTAGAACTTGCTCCGGATGTTTGTTGAGGCGAAATCCTAGGTGAAACTTGACTTGAGAAGTGAGTGTAGGCCATCTTTGATCCAAATGAACATACCCTGAATCATTCCTTCCAACCTACCAATAAATGAATCCCTAGTCACCCCTCTTGAGCCTAAAACCTTATTCCTTCATAAACCAAAGTGCAAGCCTATACCCATTTCAATTTAGACCTTCTCTGGGCACCCAGAATCTTCCCTTAAAGTGATTGCAAAAGTATAAGTTTTGGGGGGGGGGGAGATAAGATAGGTACAAGAAAGGCACCAATGTGTCAAAAAGGCACAAAAGCAAAAAAAGAAAAGAAAGGCAATGAAGAAAAAGGAAACAAATAGAAAAACAAGCAAAAAGTTGAAAAAGACCGAAAAAGGGGGGACCAAAAAGAATTGAAAAGTGAAAGGGAAGAAGCAAGAATGAGAATAAAGTGATCAAAGAAAGAAGTGACAATTGAAAAACGGAAGAGTGACATGGTGTCTCTCTTTCACCCCTTAAAAGAAGAAATGTTCAAAAAGAGTCGAAAAGGTATGCCATAAATGAATCAAAAGAAGTGCTTTAGGGAAGGTTAAACCAATAAGAGCCAAATTCCTACCTTACTCAAAAATCCTTCACAATGACTCGCAAAAAGTCCTATATGATCTCAAGTTGAGAAAAACCTACATTAGTGGATACTTACATAAAGGGCAAGCCTATGGTACCTAGTGTCGGGCTTAGGGTCTCTTCTTTGAGAGAGCGAGTGTGAAATCCTCCACATTGATTTGTGTGCAAATACTCTAAAAGGTGAGGTGCACTTAGGGAGAGCTGGATATGTATGAGTTTGGGGTCCACATTAACTAATGTGTTTTGAGAAAGGCTCCTTGATGGATCGAGTCAACCCTCGAAGCTCTTGTGTCACACTTGATACACAAAACTTCAAATTTTCAAAAAGGTGTCAATGATACATTTGCATTAGGGACAATTGTTAGTCCCAATTGATGTTTGAGAGGTTACCCCCGGACAAATAGGGGTGTTTTGGTATCTTTTCTATGAAGGTTAGGTCTTAGTTTTGATTTGCTTGAGGACAAGCAAAGGTCTAAGTTTGGGAGAGTTGATAACTAGGAATTTTGCATGCTTTTTTAAACCCCTTCTTGCCTGAGCTTTGTGCATAAAATGTGTTTAAATGGCTTTGAATTGCTTACAAGTGCGCTATTTTGTAGGTTTGAGCGACAAAAAGACGAATGCCGTCAAAGCGGCTAAAAAAGGAGTGAAACCGGCAAAGCGTCAAAGAAGAAGTAGAGGGACTAAAAAGAAGCCTGTGCGGACCGCACTGTTTTGGTGTGCGGCTGCACAGGTCGGTTCAGAGAGAATGCAAGTCCAAGCTTCTACTGCGCAAACCGCACTAATTTGGTTTGCGGCCGCGCAGGAAAGATCAGAGAAGGCCAACTCCCAGGCAGACCCACGCGGACCACGTCCACAAGTGTGCGGTCCGCAATGAAGAAGACCAGAGAGAAAATGTTTATGGAACAAATCCCACGCAGCCGCGTGCCAAATCATTGCGGCCCGCGTAGGTGAGGAATAACAGAGTCTGCATTCGAAGGATTTACATAGTGCAACCGCATGACAAAAGTACGTGGTCCGTGTTACTGTACCAGTGTGGCCGTGTGACAAATGTACATGGTCCACGTGAGTTGTTCTAGCACCAGTCCTTCTAAAGCCCAAATGCCTTACGCGACCGCACGTCAAAAGTGTACGGTCCGCGTGAAACCCGCAAGGGCAATTTTTTTCCGGAAATTTCAGTGTAGTATAAATAGCTTCTTTTACTTTTTTAAGTTATGTCAGATATTACACAGTGAAGGCTGAGCTCGTGAGAACATTAGATACGCCTATTTTGGGCAATTTTGTAGTAGTTAAACATTAGATTTCTATTATAATTAATTACCATGTCAATTTTATCTTTAATTTCTTCACCTTCTTCAATTTTTATGGCTAGCTAAATCCATAGCTAGGGTTGTAGCCCAACCCTAGTGCGGGTAATTTATGGGTTAGATTACTAAATGCTTGGATGATTGTGGGTGTTAGAATTTGGGTTGATTGAATATTTTTCATTAGGATTTTGTGGTTGCAAACATAAAATCTATTTTTGTGGGTTTGGGCTCTACTTGAGAAAGAGAGTCTAAAACCTCTCAATCAATCCCAACAAGGATTTGGGATGGACCCGTGAGAATGGTAGTCCCAAGTAACGGGTATAAACCTCGAGAGAGTAATTACCCAACTTGAGCCTAAAGTTGCTTGGGCAAATTAGCGTACCCAATTGGTCTCGAGAGAGTCAATTGGGCAAAATTGTTCTCTCTACCGAGAGGTGTGAGAATGAATGCATAGAGCGACAGCTATTCAATAATCCTATTACATCATCTTTGCATTGAATTTCTATACCCATTAGTTATTCCACCTAGGTAAAAGCTACTTCCCTAGTCCCCTTTCCCATTTGCATAGTATACTTAGAATTAACCTTAGCATAATCTAGAATTCATAATAGTAGTTGATAAATTAGTTTATAAAGAGAAAACACCAAAAATGCTTGAAGTCAAACTAGAAGCTAGATCTCAATACTAGTGCAACGTAATTCCTCACTCCAATATCTAACTCCCTGTGGATTGACACCAAACCACTATTCGGGTAAAAGTAGTTGTGCCCGCTTGTTCCTTCGGGTTTAGTTTGCTACGATCAGTCCTTCTTTAGATTTTCAAATAATTCCACCCATCCTCTGGCGTCCTCTGGCTAAGCAAACAGTTTAGGCATATAATTCATAAGCCTTTGACTGGTGGAAGGCGATGTGATTATCCTAATCTCTGCGAAAGATCTCTTGTCGGTATTCCCCTTTCTGGAGGTGTCCATGAGCAAAAGCTGAAGTAACAAATTTCAACCCTCAAAATGACTTCCATATTGTTGACACTTCCTAAATACATGGTATATCTCCGCAATGATCATGGGTACTATGCTGAAAGTCTGCCCAACAATCCCTTCTATCAAAGTTTTGGTTACCCTGGCTATTCTGTTGTGAATCCTAGCCTTCTTCATAGGGAACACGATCATCCCCAAAAAACAAAACATGAAAACAAAGACCCTTCTTTGGACATGCCCCAAAGAGGTGATAGCAAATTCATATGAATAGGTGCAGTATGACTTCCTATGGTCGTACCTCTCATATAGATAGTCAAATGGGATATATGAATCTTTCAAATATGTTAGGTTTGGATTCTTTTTCAACCCCATCATCTTAAGAAAACCCCTTCCTTTGCGATTCTCGGGTATGTGCAAACCCAGAGTCCCCCAAAGAATTCTGGCTAAACCCCCTATCTCTTAAAGTAAAGGAGTCATTTCGAGATCACCGAAGCGGAACACATACTTGTCATTATCCTAGAACAATGTTGCAGCTTGTATGATTCTGTTGTTCGGTTGAATCTCTAGGAGGGAAGGCAGATTCCCTAAGTATTTGCGGACACGTGTTTTATCACTATAATGGAGGTCATTCCACCAACTTAGCAGCCTTGGATGAATGTTGGTCACCACGCCAAATCTGGGGATCTCGTGCCTCATTTACTACAAAATAGAGTGTTAGGCCCTTAACCCCGCCAGACTAGACTATTTAAATCAATAATTAACATAGAAAGCACTTAAGCTCCCCAAATAAATGCATAGAACATGGAGGCGTCCGTTTGGGTTTCAAGGAAACTCAGTGGACTTTGCACAAGGCTATCTTAATGAGTCATTATGTGGATAATATAACTGACTCGGCTAGGTTTGACTATGATGCTTGTATAATTTAAATGGAATAAGGTTTCTATTGGGGTATTAGACAGGTACCCTTGAGCAGACAAATGAAAAGGGAAAGGCACGGAACCGTCGACTACACTGCTGATCGACTGGTTTTACCGCAAATATGCCTTTGCCAAATTTGGGGGGTAATAATATTGGAAGTGCGCAACTACTCATTATAAGCGTTTCTATAGTATTTGTTTGACACACGTGGAATATGATGTTAAAGATGCAGTTTACAAGAATGAAATAAATTGCCATGTATTTTCACGTTCATACAATAAAGTTTACAATAATTACTCAAAATTACAACAACATTAATGGGAAAAATAGTAAATGAAAGCAATTAAAGAAAAATAAACAAAATAAACAAGTCAGTTTCAAATAAAGTCATTAAGGAAAAACAATAAAAGAATGCAATAAAGTCAAATATAGCATGAAATGGTAAAAGGCTAAAGAATCCCCAGTAGAGTCACCATGCTGTCGACGCCCCCTTTTTCCTCGCGGAATCGGGTTCACGATATTTGGGAAGATAACTCTATTCCCAAATAGATATCGATCTTGGAGAACACCCTCGCTCCCTGAAGCTTTTAAAATAAATCATAAATATGAGTCAAGGGATATTTGTTCTTAATTGTTACCTTGTTCAATTGCCTATAATCGTTGCACATTCTCATTGTGCCATCCTTCTTCTTCATAAAGAGAACTGGCGCACCCCAAGGTGACATACTAGGCTGGACGAACCCCTTATCTAGGAGCTCCTGAAGCTGCTCCTTCAATTCTTTCAACTCTACTGGTGGAATGCGATATGGAAAAATTGAAATGGGCTAAGTGCCTAACACCAGTTCAATACCACAATCAATATTCTTGTTCGATGGCATGCCTAGGAGGTGTCCAGGAAATATATCAGGGAAGTCCCTCACAAGTGGGATAGAATTAATACTATGAGCCTCAGCTCTAACATTCCTCACAAAGGCAAGATACTAAAGACAACCCTTCCAAACATACGCTGGGCTTTCAAGAAAGAAATCACTCTACTCGGAACATAATCAGTCATACCACGCCACTCGATCTGCGGAACACCTGGCATAGCCAAAGTGACTCTCTTAGTATGATAGTCTAGAATAGAATGACATGGAGATAACCAATACATGCCTAAAATGACATCAATATCCACCATGATCAATAACAATAGATAAACTCGTGTGTCCAAACCCCCAATATTCACTGCACATGATTGGTACATTTTCCCGATCATATGTGGTATTCGCCAATATCTTGGTCATCTGACCAAGGAGCATCACGTTGGCTTTGAAGCAGCTGCATGGTACTGGCATTTTGTAGACGTGGTTCGGTTATTCCTATTTGTCTCTATCTATTGGTGGGGAGGTATATGAAGGAAGGAATCAGTGGATTGAGGAATGAAAGCTCCTAAAACAATTGTATTGCCCACCGGAGTAGATACATGAATAGGTAAAGCAAGAAACTCCCCGGACGTACCCAAATGAAGAGCAAAATACGAAGATACATAAGAATAGGTAGAATCAGGATCAAATAATACACAGGCATATATGTGTCGGACTATAACAATACCTATAATGAGAGCATCTAAATCAATAGTATATGGCCTGCCTGGAATAGCATAGAAACAAGCCTGGCCACTACCTGATCAACCTCCTCCTCTAGGGCGACCCATTGCTACCTGACTTCCACCCCTATCTATTCGGACGGGTGGTAAAGTAACTGGAGCAGAAGTTGAGGGCTCACCCCTCTACTGAGATGAGCTAGCAACACGATGAGGACACTGCCTCCTGATATATCCAAACTCCCCTCACTTATAACAACTCCTAGGTTCTGGGTTAGGGGAGTGAAGGGAACCCCTCGCACTGGTGATGTGCCGGAGAAATTCGGCATATTTAAATACTAATTGCTCTTATATTGGCTTGTTTCGGTGCAAAATGTAGTCCATACTTATGTGATTTTGTGGTTTTACAGATAAAGAGGAAGAAAAGGCCAATGACACAAAAATGGAAGCAAAAAGATAAGAAAGAGGGCAAGTTGTGCAAAACAGCCAATCTGCGGACCAACATGCGGCATATTGCATATGCGGACCGCAGAAGAGCAACCAAATAGCAGAGCTAAACAGAGAATGGAGCTAAAATGCACGGTAAGAGTGCGACGTCCTTTGCAATCGCACAATGAATATGCGGTCCGCACTTCTGCCACAAAATGAACATAAAGGAAACCTAAGAGTCAATTATGCGGTGCTTTCTGCGGTCGCACAATCAGCATGCGGACCGCAGAATGGTGATGCGATCAACATATGAACAACTAGGGTTCCTATCCGTGACACCTCCTCTCAAGATGCAGACCACAGACCTGTTATGCGACAGATCTCCGGTCGCATACGTGACCTGGAAGGGCAAACTTGTCCGTTTTTTGTCAGATATTAGTCCCTCTATAAATAGCTTTTTAGAATCTTGTGTAAGGGGATCTTGTGCAGACTTTACACTACACTCCAAGACTTTATTACTTCATCTTTTTGGAATCTTTTGGTTGAAGAATCTTTTACTTTGTAAGCAATTATGACATGTATTACACCTTGTATTTTATATTTTAGCATGTGTGGCTAAACTTAAATACTAAGGTTGTGAACCCTAAATGGGTGTTATGTAAATGGGTGTTTAACATTGAATATATTCATAATGGTTGGTTGATATTTCTTTCCTTCTCATTCTCCATTTATTGTTGGTGGTTGCAAACACTAATTAAAGCCATTAAAATCCGACCTTGCTTGGGAAAGTGGGTTAGATTTTGGAAGGAGTAAAGAACAAAAACTCGAGGCCTTACATCTCATTTAATAAAATCGCTCAGGGATAAGTGGGTTTTATTTGGCATTTATTGATTGTTATACATTGTGACTCTTAGACTTTTGGGAAAAAGCAAGAGAGGAAATACTACTCAAGTATTGGGAAATATTGGGTAGTTGCATAGAAATCAATTGCATGTCAATAATCAACCATTAGAAATATATCATATTAACACCGATAGCATTACACTACATTTATGGGAACACAACCTTGGTTTAATCAATTTTATAAATTACTACATCAAGCATTCTCATTAGCTAAATATTCTAAATCAACCTTCACTCATACTACCACTCTTACACCATCTCTATGTTGCTCCTAATAGAATAGATTCAAGATTCTAGTCGGGTAACACACTAATTCAAGTGATCATTTCACATCTATTCCCTGTGGGATTCGACCCCAACCTAGTTGGGTTACTATATTTGACATCGACCGCTTTACACTAATTATAAAAGTGTAATTTGAGCGTATCAAATTTTGGCGCCGTTGCTGGGGAACAATTTGGCGTAATTTAGGTTGTTTGAGAAGTAAGTGAAAGTGCTTTGTTCCAAACTTGTGAATATTTGTGTAATTATTTTTCTTACCTTGGGTCTATTTTTAGTGTTTATTTCTTGTTTATTTCTTAATTTTGAAAAATGGCATCATATAACAAAAATGGGTCGGATGGTAGTTGTTCATATTTTGATGATCCTTGTCCTTATTGTGGAGGACCACACTTGTGGCAAAATTATATAAATTCTCCCGGGGGTGGATTGTGCGCACAATTCCAAACCCATGAGTGGAGTATCTGTGATAAGTGTGGTTTCCAAAATGGTCATTGGGATGATTGTGCTTATTTGTTAGTCCCTCCCCTAAGCCCCCACTATGATGATTCTACTTGTTTTGGTAAGTATTATAGGGCTATGGAATTGGAAGAAGTGGAGCATGGCCAAAGTGGAGAGTTCAAGCTCATGTTTGAGTGTCTACTTGAAGAAGGAAACAAGGAGCAAAGTGCCTTGGAACATCTCTTGGAGACTAGTCTCCAAGATGATTTTGCACTCCAAGGATTGCACTCACAAATGGTTGAACATCCGCCAATCAACTCAATGAGTGTTGTTGATGCCGGAAAAAATATGAAATTGGAGTCAAACGGTGCAAATACTAATGTGGTTGTTGTTGACTCTAATCCGGGGAAAAAAGAGGATGTCAACTTAGTAGAATTGCAAAGTGTAGGCTTAAAGTCACATTCCAAGCATTTTTCAACATTGGAAGTGTGTGGTGACACGGGAGTTGAACCACATGAATCAATGAAGGAGTGCGAGGAGGAGCAACTTTGGCCATACATTTTACAGTTTGAGGAGGCAAGAAATCAAAACGACATTCCTCACTTGAAAGCCAAGAAGTGCAAAATGAAAATTTTAAGTATTGGCTCGAACATCCAATTACCACCCCCATAGCTCGCGGACAAAAGCTTGATTCCAAGCTAGGGGCCCAATTCATATCATCCAAGTGGCGAGAAAAGTGGTAATGTTGTTTGCGTCTTGCCACAACGTTAAATTCGGCGCTTGGTGGGAGGCAACCCATCGTTTTACAAAATTTTTGTCATTTTTGAAGTTTTTTTTAGAATTGCTTAGGATATTATTTTTGATAAATCTGCCAAGTTTGAGAATTTTTGGAGATGATTTGAGCAAGTCGGGGTATCTGGGCAGACACAAACCAGTAGCTGAAGAAATCTGCCAGAAACAGCAATGAATCAGGATCGCGATCAACTTCACGCGATCGCGTGAGGTAAGCTCTTGGCCAACCCTACGCTATCGCAGAAACTAGGATGCGATCACATGACTGGGTTATTTTGTGAACTGTGATCGCAATAAAAGCCATGCGATCGCGTAGCATTACGGCAGTCTCAGACTTGAAATGCACTGGAATTGCAAAATTGTGCCCAATCTCATTAAAACAAAGAACAGACCCCCTGCTCCCATTTTTCCTCCGAAAAGCTCACTAAGAAATCAAATTGGTTTGGCTTCAATCACATAAATCTTGCATTGCTCTCTCAGGTATGTTACTCTTCCATCCCTAAAGCTTGGGTTAACTGTATTTTAATGGTAAGTTAGGGTGTGGGCTGCCCTATTTTTCAAGAGTTAGGGCTTAAAATTGGTTGTGGTATGAAAAGCCATTGTTGAATCTCTTGTCATGTTTGCTTGCTGTGAGTGATTGGTTAAGAGAAAAGAAGTTTTTGTTTGCAAAACTTTGGGGCAGAAATGTATGTGTTGGTGGTGTAAACTGAATGTTAATGATCTAGCACACATGTTGTTCAAAGAAATGCCCCAAAGACACTGGTTATGGGCGAGGAAGAAGACTGTTGCGATCGCAATGACCAATTCTGCGATCGCGTAAGTCTAATTCTGGATGTTCGAAAACTTGCTCATCGCAATCGCGTGAGTTCCTTTGCGATCACGTAAGATTCCCATCACTTTACTCTCCGCGAACGTGTGACATTGTCTGCGATCACTGAGTTGAAATGGCTTTCCTCTCCGCGATCGCGTGACTTTGTCTGCGATCGCAATTCACAAATGCCCAATGCACAAACTAGTAGCTTTGCATATTCTGCTCCGAAAGCTTTCTAATCTGTTTCTTTCACCTAATTACCTCTAAATGCAATGGTAAAAGTCACTATATGTTTGTTTGATATTAAAACTTTGTGTGTAGGTATTTTGAGCTAAAAGATGGATTCGGCGACTAATGAAAATGTACAACAATATGCCGAACAAGTGCAGTTGAGGAGTATTATGACGCTGCCACATTTTCCTCACGCAGATGCTATAAACGCTATGACAAACAGCTTTCCAAAAGCATGATAAGGGAAAAAGGCATACAATTGGTCGACCTGGAGGATCGATGGCCTGACTTCCATGGCAGGTTGCTTGCTAGTGGCTGGATTTGCTTCGCCGAAGAGCCCAGGTCAGCCAACTATGAGGTTGTCCGAGAATTCTATGCAAATGCTGTTGAGACAGACTTCATCAATGAGTTGGTGGCCACTGTCCGAGGGTGTAAAGTCCGTTTCAGTCCAGAGCGGATCAACGCCCATTACAATCTTGCCAATGTGGAAAATAAGGTGTACCAGGTGAGAGCCAAAGAGCTGGGTAGCCAATGGTTCGTCACTCACTTACACGGTGGGCAGGTGCCTAAATGGATCAAGAATCACACCAGGATCGAGTCTTCGGAATTCACTGCGGAGGCCAAGACTTTGCTCTCCATAATCTGTGCTCGCGTCATGCCTTCAAAGAATGAAACAGAGGTAACACCTGAGAAGGCAAGGGTGATTTGTGCACTTTTTGAGGGGATGCAGGTAAATGTAGGGAAACTCATTGTTGATGAAATAGATGAGGTGGTGGCAGAGCGGACCAAGAGCTTGTTCTTTCCATCATTGATCACCCACCTATGCTATGAGGCAGGGGTACAACCCAAACCTACAGAAAATGAAAAGCCACCAGAAAAGCTTATCCATCCCCTACTAAGGTCAAGAGCAGGAGCGCCACCAAAGAAGAGACGAATTGATGTAGCATCTCCCAGTTTTGGCCGGTTCATAGAAATAGAGATTAATGAAGATGCCTCCAGTACTTCCACAGCCATCATTCCACTTGAGGAGGGACCTCTTACTCTCAGGTACATCTCTCGACAGGTTTATGGTATGGACACTCAGGTACGACAGCTTGTAGCTGGTCTTCCGTCTGGACCATCCGGAGAGAGCACCTCTGCAGGCCCAGCTGGCTCAGAAAGGCTCCCCACATTGTCTAACCTCGTGAAGGAGCAACAGAGCATCAAAGCAAAGCTGGGAAAAATTGAAAGAAGGCAACGGAAGCATAGAGGGCATGAGAGGAAGAAAAGCAAGTTCCTCAACAAGATCATGAGCACGTTGCGCAAATTCCGTGGACCTGATGAGACAGAGGATGATGACTTTGAGCTTGAGCCTCCCAGTTCCTCCAG